>VUQI01000552.1:18146-29359 GCA_015106735.1 Paratilapia polleni | reverse complement strand
TAGGACACCCCCCCCCCCCCCCCCCCCCCCTTATGGTGGAGTAAGCACTTCACAGCCCTTCAGCACTGTCCCCAAACCCGCCTAACAAGGGGATTCCCTCTAGCTGGGGGAACCTGGTTATACCCCGGAGCCCTATTTTTCACAAGTCTCATTTAGTAGTAATTTAGTATATTGGGGAAAAAGGCCCTTTTACTCCCATCTTTATGGTCAGGGGACAAAGACAGAAATGTCAATTAAAAACACCTCAGGCTTTGGGGACTGTCAGCTTTTGTGTGGACTTGACCTTTAAATCCTGGGTTGCCTCTATTTTCACAGAGAGGGCAGAGGAGGAGGCCAAGACAATAAGGGGTGAGTACAGGGGTCTTTCAGTGGATTTTTGTGTGACGGCTCTTGACCAAGTCACACCACCAACTGTTGGGACCTGCACTACATTTATAGCCCTGCTTATCCAGTCAAAATTCAGTTTGTCCGGGTGTTTTTACTAAGACACCAGCTGACTTTTATTTTCACTTAGGTGTGACCCAGCCTGCTCTTACCAATGCTAATTCCTTATAAAGACAAAAATAAACAAATTATGGCAATAAACCCTTTGTGTGTGTGAGAAAGAGGAGAAAAAAAACAGAGACAAACCCAGCACTGAAGGGATAGATAGCTATTGTCTAAAAACACTGGCGGGTGGATCGTTTTGTGAGTCTGTATATTGTGGCACATTGTGTGTCAGGCCTCTTCAGTGGCTTTGTGGGATATGAGAACTGCTGACGTAATCGTGGATGCTGTAGGATGGGATTTCACCGGCTTTCTCTGCTTCTTTACCGCGCTGGTGACTGAAGAATGCGCTGGCTCCAGGCATTAAAAAGGTTACCCTGAGAAACACAGAAGATGGTCTGGTGTGGAAACATATAGGCCATTCACCCTCTTTAAGCATTGTTTTATGACAGTCCCATTGTCTTCCTGCGCAAGGTGGAAAGCACAAGTGACACAGAAAGGTGAGAGGACTTAAGATCACTGACCTGCTTGTCTTGCTGAAAAATAAACCAGAGCAGAAGAAAACATCATCATGTGGCCGTGTATGAGTATTTGCATATGCTTATGGGTGAACTTAACTGGCCACTCAGCAATACCACACATGGTCATTTGATGGCGAGCATCGGCCAGCAAAGGCTTCCCGTGTGTGTATGTGTGGTCTCCCATGATGCTGCGGTCCAGCACCTCAGCTGCTCTGACTCAGAATACAGGCCAGACCCAGGGCCCTTTGAGCCTGGGAACTGACATAACAAAGTCCCAATCTAATCTTGAATCTCACCTCACGTCAGAATGACGACGACAATGAATTCTAGGCTGTGACTTTTGTATTTCTGAATTGTTGTTGTTTTTTTTCTGTGTGTGTGTGTGTGTGTGTGTTGTTTTCAAGAGAAAGAAGTCTGAATAAATGAATTTGCTGGACACTAGTGATTTATAGTAGAGAGTGAGGGAGACCACATTTCAAAGCCTTTCTCTTATTTCCAAAATGGGGTTGGAAATCAGCAGCTTGACTGAGCCCAAATAAGTGACTTCTTTTACCTTTTCACAGCACACAAAGGCCTAATCCTAGGACTACTTGAGCCACCAATGTAGACAGCGTCTGAGACCACCACAGTATGTGTCAGACCTTCCTCACCGCACACAAAACACATTGACTGCAGCTTTATGAAGTGAAAATGGCCCAGAAAGGGAAAATGTGAAGGAGGTGTCCACAGTCATTTCACCCAAAGAAAAGCCATAGCATCTGGGCATTTAATGCTAAAATAAAGCCCAAACACAGAGTAGAATGGATTGGGTCACTTGTATTGTTCCAGAGCCCAAGTGGAACGGCCCTGTTTTGTTTCAGTACCACTGACCCTTGCAACGTATTGTGCTGCTCAGTCACGGAAAAGTGTGGAGTTAAAAAAAAAAAAAAAAAAATTCCAATGATGACAGAGGACTTCTTTTGAGAATTTTTCTTTACCACACTCACCCCTCATTTCCTGTTTTGTTTGCACTTTTTTCCCAGTGGCAAATATTGCACACTGTCAGTAAATAAAGGGAGGATGAAAAAGGGAGTTGTAAAAAGCATAATGATTCCTTCTGTCCAGAGGGATGTTTAATTAAAGGGAAGTGTTTATTTTCAGCCGTGGAACAACAGTCGCTATCATTGCCGAACACAAATATAGCAATTAACTCCAATTTTCTACATTTATTTGGACATCAAAGAGCTGATAGAATCATTGAGAAAATAAAGCAATTAGGGTCAGCAGAGATCTGAATGGTCTTTGGACACAGCAGTGCGCCCAGTTTGCTTGAATGACTGAATCGCATGCGTGCGGTAGCTTTCTTTTCTCGCTAAAGAGCTATTAGTGGTAATTCTTTATTTAAACAGTTTGTATACAAAACCTTTCATCCTTTTATCCACTTTTATGTGCAGCGGGATGTGGCTTTGGGAGTTTTCTGTTCCTGTGTGGTTTCATAGGAGATATGGATGTGGTCTGAAGGGGTGAGGTGTATACTTGTAGGCTTACTTATCAGAGTCATCTGTGTGTAGTGTGGGTGGGGGCCACGGTGTCCCCGATGCTGACATGATAAGCGCCAAACCACGCAAATGGATCACATCAAACAGGGCCTTGGCGACAGCGGGCCCTGGGGAGCAGGAGGAGGCAAGACTTCTATCTAATGGTTCCTGTTCCTCCTCCTGTCCCCTCAGATGACCCCACTGTCAGATAAAGCTGGCCTGGCTCAGACCTTTGTGGCCACTGCTGAAATGGGCCCAATCAGAATTCAAATTAACCAACCAGCAAATGTGAATGAGCAGTGTCACTGTGTCACCAATCATCAGCTGAGTAGTGAAAGAAAAACAGTGTATGCGATAAGACATTTGTTCAGTTAATATTTGATCCCCTCAAGGGAAGGCTGGATAACATGCAGTAATGGCCTGTGTGCCATCATCTCACTTTGCAGTCTGGTAGCCTTCCATCAGGGCTAAGATTGAAACTTATGTACTGTGAAATTCTTGGGATCAGTTGTGCTCAGTAGCTTCGACTCACTGTTTGATTGTGTGGGCTCCACTACTGCAATGGTTAGACTAGTAATTCCCTCTTATCTGAACTGCAAATGGAATTGACTGGCTTTTCATCATAAAACTACACTGAAAGTGATCATGCTTAAATGTGTGCTTAAGTGGCAGATAACATCCGTAATTAAGGTGCTAAATTAAATTTTCATCTCTCTGGGCTAGTCTGAGACCACTGAAGGTAACAGTATGATCCTAATCTCCACGTTTTAGGATTCATCTCTTTGGATGTATCTAATTTCAGGGTGTGAGGTTTCAATCAAACAGAAAATATACAGCACAGTATGTCTTTCAGTTAATAAGTGTTCTTCCAACACATGTTCATGGTTGAAAGAAGTATTCATATACCTTAATTAAAGAAAAGTATCAATACCACATGGTAAACAAGAGACATTATACTTACAAGTCATGTTAAATAAAAAGAGCAGTATTATCATCAAAAACTGCTTAAAGTATTAAAAAAGTATTTTAAAAAGTCTTAAAGCATGCAGTTAGAGGCTGATTTGGGTCTGACATGATTATTTAAATAAAAAGCTGAAGGAGGAGAAGTTTTGCCTCCTTGGTGTAACTATTTAAAGTGCAGACAAATGAAAAATAAGGAACAAGACAGTCACTTTTTTTTAAAGTGGTCACAAACCAAAGAGCTGGGTTTTCTTCAATCTTTAGTAATGTATCATATTTTAATAGTACATGCTTATCCTACAGTATTGTTTGGCCTGTTCATGCTGTTGGCCATGAAATTAAAATGATACAATACTTTTATAAGGTGTTGTAGGTGCATAAAAATGTTGGTCATTTTACCCATTGCTAGGTGGTTGCCAGGCAACCTGATGGTGTCATAATATATAATGCATAAAGGAAGTTTTGTGGATATAAATTGGATCTTATTGTTGTGAAATAAAAACGATACAACGCTTCTGTAAGGTGTAATAGTTGTATAAATGCTAAAAACAGGTCATTTTAGCCTGTTGCTAGGTCAGTGCTAGGCAACGTGATGATGTCATAGTATGTGATATAGATAAGAACCTTCACAGGCTTAAGATGTCCCTGCGTGCCAAGTCTGGTAGCTCAACTCCTGATCTTGTAGGAGGAGTTGGCGGCCAAAGAAACAAATAAACAAACAGACATAAAATATCAAAGTAATAGACTTTTATGACTCTTGCTAGCTCAGTTGTACTTAAATAAATCTTTATTGGTATAATCAGCAAATATTATCTATTATAATTACACCAATGTATTGTTGTAATAAGCCTCTGAAAAGATAAAGTACTTCAAATGATACTTGAGTACCTGATAGTTACCACCAATATGGGCTGAGGTAAGATAATTTTTATCTTTAAAATTAATAGTCATAATGACCTTTTATGAGATGCTTATTTCATCTTCTAAACATAGTGCAGGTGTGGGTGCTTTGATAGCCGTCAGACTCATTGCATGGAATCCTGTTTAGGCAGCTCTGGTATCCTGGTCTAGATGTGTCACAGAGCCATTAACACGGGTGATGAGTCACTGTGTTGTTGAGGGCTGTGTGGTTTGAGTGTGATGTATCAGACACCCACAGTGTGGTTCCCAGAGCTCTCTGCCAGTCACTGTGGCCATGCCCGTTGGCTGGCTGCTCTGCCAGGGAGGCTTACAGGCCAGAAGTGTTGAAGGGAAAGCCCTAGAGAGCCAGGGATATGAGCTGCAGTGGCCAAGTGGTAAATTCTCACCTGCTACTAAGTGAGAATTAGCGCTGCGATCGTTTTCTTTTCACACTGTGAGTCACTTAAGCTCAGTCCCACAACCTGCTGTTACCTTACTGTATGCCTGGGATGGTCTCACACAAATATAGCTGAAAGGTTTTTCTTGTTCAGCCCTAACAAATAGGCCTCATTGCCCCAATGGTAGCCCACACAGCAGAAGTGGACCTATTGACGCTGATGCTGTTGGGTTAATACTGTGCTTACCCCTCTCCTTGTCTCCCAGGTATTTCTCCAAGTCATTGGAGTTATTGCAGTAGCTGCTGTCATCATCCCCTGGATTCTTATACCTGTTGTTCCTCTTCTTGGTGTCTTCCTGTTTCTGCGACGCTACTTCCTGCAGACCTCCAGGGACATCAAGCGCCTTGAGTCTACCAGTAATGTTTTTTTTTTTTTCTTTTTGGGTGTGGGATGGGGGATGTCTGTTTATGGTAAGAGACAAAAGCACAGACTACAGGAATGCTAATGGACCATTGAAGAAAGCTATGATCATTAGCATAAAGGCTAAAGGTGGCAGTGGCCTATGGCTTGGCCACATGCAGTTTCCTCAAGAGATGGGAGTTCATGACTTCATATACAATAGGAAAAATGCCAAGTGGTCATGACTAGGCCAAGGCAAGCTTTAGTTCCTGTATTTTATTCTAAGCTAAGAGCCTAAATGCACATTGACTAACAGGTTTGTCTTTTAGAACAAAAGTTCTTTTTAAATTCTCAAAGGAAACATTTAGGTTTTGTCAATGGGTTTGTAAGTCTAATGAATTGAAGCAAAAGCCCGCTGAATGGTGACCTTTCCCTAAATCATGATAAGAATCGGGTGCATCACCCATATTATTGGTTGTATAATGGAGAACACATACATATTTTTCACTTCACCTTCTGATGGGGAACAAATCAAATAGAGATATTCAGAGTGTTAGTACTGAATGTACTCTAACATTGAAGCACATGTGTTATGAAACCATGTTTATAGTTAAAATTCTGGTCAGAACTCTTAAAAATATCCTTACTATAAGAATGAATTTGATTTTAAAGTGTTAACTGAAGTGGTAAATTCTTTAGTAAATTGGTTTTACAGATGCTTGTTTGTCTTATTTATATTTCCTGTAGCTCGGAGTCCTGTTTTCTCCCACCTTTCCTCCTCTCTCCAAGGCCTGACCACCATCCGTGCCTACAAGGTTCAGCAGAGGTTCCAGCAAATGTTTGATGAGTATCAAGATCTTCACTCAGGTGAGAAGAAAAATTAATTCAGTTACAAGGTCAAAAATCCAACACATTAACATCCAATGAGCTCCACTGTCACTCTCATCTAAAGCCACTCATAATATTCAGGCTATACGAGAAACATTTCTTAATATGCAACATGTGATCTGTGTTTTGTTAACAGAGGCCTGGTTCTTGTTCCTGACTACCTCTCGCTGGTTTGCTGTGCGTCTTGATGGAATTTGTTCAGTTTTTGTCACCATTACTACTTTTGGCTGCCTGTACCTCCGGGATGGTACTGTATGGGTTTTGGATAGAACCTGTACACACTAAGAGACATTATTATTAAAACCATGGTGATAAACTCATGAATATGTGACTGTTTACTTTTTGTCTGCTATTACAGGACTGGAACCAGGTGCAGTGGGTCTGGCTCTGTCTTATGCTGTTACACTCACAGGCATGTTCCAGTGGGGCGTCAGACAGAGTGCAGAAATTGAGAACATGGTGAGAACATTTGATGAGCAAGGGTTGAATGGTTGATTAACTTCTATTGTACTCTAAATGGGACCATAATTTACTGAATGAACATCATGTTGTAGTAAATTAGACTTGAAACTAGAGACCTAGACCGTAAACTCATCAGGAAAGTGTTTACTGAGGTCACAGAGCAAGTGAACATTAGAATTATATCTTCATATACTTATAAAGAGTATAACATCTTTTCAAAACCAGATTAATTGCCCCTGCTGGCCTTTAGAAAGAATGCAGGTTAAAGGCATGCCTGCATAGGCTTCACTTTTCAGACCTGGAGGCTACTTCCATCTGCTATATCCAGTCTGGGTCAAATTGAAGAATCTATTAAACTGTAGTGTTATAGTAATTTTAGGATCCTGATCTTTGATTTTTTTTTTTTTTTTACAACTCTATTTAAATTTGTGTATTAAATCTCGTTATCTACGCTTTCATTTATTGAGCATCTGTGGTCAAGTGATCAATAGAGCAAAATTTCTTTAAAAGAACTGCCTAATATGTGCATTATTTTTGTAGATGACATCAGTGGAGAGAGTGGTTGAATATGCAGAGCTGGAGAGTGAGGCACCATGGGAGACAGACAAACAACCTCCAAGTGATTGGCCCACAACAGGCTGCATCACCTTTGACAGAGTCAACTTCTCGTACAGTGCTAGTGAACCTTTGGTCCTGAAGAACCTGAGTGTTGTCTTCAAATCCAGAGAAAAGGTTCTTGTCTTTATTTCCACCTGTGCATGCTTACTGGGGTGCATAGCCCATGACTGAGGTTGATATGCAGCTAGTGTAGTAGGTGTGGTGTGATTCTTTTTTATGTGGCATTATTTTCAAATCAATTATTAAAGGGACGCCACATTGTGCTGCTGAATCTTCAGGACTATACCATTTGTGATTCATGGAATACATATCATGTAATTAAGACTGTTCAAGTGGATCCATTTGTTTCCAATTTGCATTTTGAGCTACCTGACGGTGACAACTGTTTATTCACTATAAGAGAGAGGAGAAGCCAAGGGAGAGGGGTGAAGGAAGAGAGAGAGGGGAAGGCAGAGGGAGATGGTTGAGGATGATTGAAATTGTGTTTAATGCAGGGGGTGTATTTTGCATGGCTACGGTTGGCCAGGGCGGCTGATTTCACAATGGATGGGTTGATAAGTGCAAAGGCCCTGGCTCTGACAGCCCATGGGAGGGATCTCTGCCGCATGCCTTGGGGGTAAAAGGCTTTGTGCATCCTGACAGTTTCCCTGACACCCTTTCACCTGCACTTACCATCTACAGTACACGATCCTTTCACTTTGTCCCATACAACAGTCATATACTGTACAGAAGCATACAGAAAAAGCACTTTTTTCTGTACACTTAAGCCAGATTTTATCACAAGTCACCACAACACTGTAAACAACTTTCCATATAGTGAGAAGTGCTTTAATAAGACTCTTAATAAGACTTTCTCCAAGACTTGGAAAGCCTACGTCAGTTCACGGTCCTCACTCTTTTATGTTGTTATGCTATGGCTAAACTGTAATTTCACATTAGATTTTGGTGTATCCTCTTGAAAAGACCAATTATTATTGGTGTGTGTGTTTACATTCATTGGTAGTTGTGAAGTAGGGTGGTATTCTTTTCATGTAGGTCAAAGTAGATGGATAGGTGTATAAAACCGCTGACTGTAATGCAGAGACATGATTTTGGATTTAGGCTCATACAAGCACGCAATATAACCTACTTTATTGTGTAAGAATGAAGATGCTATTTAATTGTCACATGTAATACAGGCCTATGTGCTTTAAAAAATTTGGAATACAGGTTCCTCTAATAGCTCATGTGAGACTATGGATGTAGTGTGAGAGAGTAAGCATATAATTACTTATGTATTGCCTGTCAGTCTAACCACTTATCTTTCCACATGCTCAATGGCCATGCAACAGCATGTAACAAGCCTAAATGCTACTAGGCCAGTTCAGCAGAGCAAGTGGTGCTATGTTAACAACATTCCTGTTCATCAGACTCCACCTGCAGCATGAGTTTTGGTCTTTAGTGTGGTCTGCTGATCCAACATCTTCTCGGTAAAATACTGTTCATGTTTTGTGTTAACCTCTGCCATGTCTGTGTACGGCATTAGCAGATACCTGTGAATGGTCAGGCAAAGGCTAGGTTATCACAGTGGTGGCACCATGCACTACATCTAGAAGTGAGTGAGCAGTAATTTTGACTGTGCCAATTTGTTAGGCCAGCCTCAATGAGATTTCAGGGGTTTAATGAGCTGATCCTGACTGGGAGACTTACAGAACATGTCAATTTTAAATGTACAGATTTTTTCTTTTTTAAAAAAAGATGAGTTTTTATACCTGCAAAGATTATAGGGCCTCATTTAATGGCTAACCTACTGGCATTGGTATGTGTGAGGTAACCACATTTATAACATATAGCACACTTAAAATTAAATCAAATCATAAACATTCTAAATGTTCCTAACACAAATGCTACAAATGAATATATATAATATGCTAACTTGACATGGTAAGCTGAAGCACTTGAATGTGATTAAGATGCACAGATATTTTTAGCTTTGAATCTTGATTATAAGTGGTTACAGAGGCTTATGAAAGAATTTTCTCCACTACCCACCAAACTATTGTGGCTATGCAGTAAAAAAAACAAAACAATTTTATACACGAATGTTGTTGAATGGGGTATTTTACCTAAGTCACTTTTTATCTCAATGCCATACAAAGGTCTGCATTATAGTTTACCGGATGACTTGGTCTCTTGGTGTCATGAAAATAAGCAGTATTGTTTTTTTGTTTTTTTTTGTTTGAATTTGCTAAGGTTTTACAGATATAACAATAACTCTTTCCACTGTAGGTTGGCATTGTTGGACGCACTGGTGCTGGTAAAAGCTCCCTGATCTCTGCCTTGTTCCGGCTGGCAGAACCTGAGGGAAGAATAACGATTGATGGCTTTCTGACTTCTGAGATTGGTCTTCACACACTGCGCCAGAAAATGTCAATCATCCCACAGGTGCCCTTTTTAATTTCAGTCTCAGCTGCTGTGTTTTGGAACTACATGTAGTAACCAATAAGTACATTTGAATTGAGTTTGCCTAAATTAGAAAGATATTACATATAATCATATATTAATTACTACTCTGTTTAACTCTATGTTCAATTCTAAAGTGGCTTTTGCTTTGACAGCTTTTATAAGGTCCCATGATTCCTCATGATTGAGTAATGGCAGAAATGTCAGATGCACGATGGTAACAGAAGCCTGCATGCTTTTGCCCTTGTTATACGCCAGGCTTTTAAAAAAAGCTAAAACAAGTGAGGAGAATTACAGTCGTCACTCAGGGGATTTCTGAAAGTGAGACAAACGGATGCCTTGAGACAGTTTAACTTTATTTCCGCTTGTTGAAACTGATACGGCATTAAGAAAATGCCAGCCTGCGGGTGAGTGTCAGCAGAGCGGAGGGAGGGGAGAAGACTCCCACGGCCTGTACTGTGAAGAGAGCAGTTCCCCATCCCTGACAGAGGATTAGCCCTCTACCCCCCAAACATGGGAAAGCTGCTTAGAAGAAGTCTCCCCCATCCTCACAGTCAGAGTCCCCTTGTACGCCGTCACTTAGCCCAAGTCTTAAACATTTCTAGGGTGCAGCCAAGATGCCCAAAAACAGTTTCATTAATGCTTTTCTGTGGATTTGATAGGTTTCTGGCATTACTACTACTTCAGATAAAGTTTTACTTCTTAGTCCAAACTAGTTTGCGATGGATGTGATGTATGTTTGATGTTATTTTGTTTACTCTTTCTGCATCTCCTAGAGGGAGAGACTGCTACAAAGTGGCAGGTTACGAGTCAAAACTTTAACTGCATGCTCATCTCGTCTGTATCACATACTGGATGGCATTTTCATTATGTAGGCAGTCAGGAGAGTAGAGTTTCTCTGTAGTCTGTTCTTAGTATTACAAACTTATATATAGAGAGAAGTCGCTTGGATTTACACAAATTCATCTGAAAGCCTTTTTTATTCTCCTGCTAGACGTCAGAGATGAAGTGATATCCAGTCAACCTTTCACATGGAAAAAAATCTTGCCATAAATTGCTAGTTGCTGTACTTTTCATGTGGAATTTGGAGTTTGATATGTAAACTATACATTGCCGGTGAGGGGTTTCATTATTTGCCGCCTACAGATTTGATTATGATAAGCTTGTATTAGCATATGGCATTAAAAAAGGATCCATTTCAGTTTCTATTGAATTCTCAGGAATGACTTAGGAAAAAATGAATTCTGTGGCAAACAGAGGGCTTAGAATTGGTGGAGCACATAATCGGTGTATGGAAAGCTGTGCTTGAAAGCAGTTTTTCCGACCTAACATTGAATCCTCAATTAAAGTGTGTCACAGAACTAGTTTGAATTGGGACTTCAGCTGGCTTAATGACAAGGTGGTGTTTTGGTGACAGAGGGAAAAGCTCATTGGAAGTAAAGAGGTGGAACATTTTCTAGGGCACAGGTAGCAGGGATGAAGCCCTGAAAGCTTTACTTTTTCTGGATTGAAATTGAGCAGTTAGTCCTGAGTTTTCTGACCTATATGACGGCTTGTTGAGACATGATTTTTTTTTTTTTTTTTTTTTTTTTTTTTTTTTTTGTTTTTTTTTTCTCCTTTTT
>VUQI01000552.1:0-18126 GCA_015106735.1 Paratilapia polleni | reverse complement strand
TTTTTATTACTGAGTTTTTTTTTATTTTTTTTTTTTTTTTTTTTTTTTTTTTTTTTAATTTGAGGTGTGCTTCCACACACGAATGCATGCTTCATTTTCTTTTCTTATGAAGCTGACCTGTAAGAGAACAGAGATGAAGGTGTGGATATATTAATAGTTCTGTAACCTTTAAGCCTTTTAGACTCATTGTGTACTTTACTTTTGCTCCTAGTCTAATCTCACAGTTGCCAGGTGAACATATCGTATCTTGATTCGAGGTCAGATTCATATCTTGAGTAAGCTGGAGTTATCGCATTCCCCTGACTGTGATGTGGATACAATGGAAGCATCAGTTTTGGCTATGGACAGTCGCTGCTCTGTGCAACCTCTAATACTGTGACAGACTAAACTGGATTTTATTATGTTTTTTTTTTCTTTTTCAAACGGTCATTATAACCATTTAAGTGCCATAAATTCAAGAAATCCCATCTTATTTTGTTCATTGATCAAACAGTGTGGATATAAATGCAATGTAAAAACCTTATCTGCAACACCTGTGTACCATGAATGTTAGAGGATCTCTCCATGCCGTCCAAGGAGAGTCCTCTACTGAAGTAAATCACTTCAGCAGTGGAGCAGAATTTATGAATACACACTGTACGTGACCTGCCGGATTGCTCCTGTTTATCAGGTTTATCACAAACTGAGTGGCATGTTGGAACAGTGCCCGTGGACAGGCTCTTTCCTTTACGCTGTAATAAAGAGCTTTATTTACACACTTAAAGAAGGCTGTGTGGCTGGACCTTGATACAGGTGCATGGCTTACCATAAATACATATCGTGGACATCCTGCTTGTCTGAAATCTGAGGCTGTCCTTTCATGAGGGTAGTCAGCTAATGTGATAACCTAACTGCTCACAGATGCTTGTACATTTTGGCTGTGTTTTTTTTTTTCTAGTGCAGCTGCTTATTTTGTACTTTAATGTTGACTTGATGTTACTTTTGTGTCATATTATAAATTCAGACAGCCTTGCACAACTATTCTCCACCAGCACCAGTGCACACATTCTGGTTTTCCAACTAAAATGATCAACTTATTGTAGCATAGTTGGCTAGAGCATTGAATAGAGCTCCTGAGTGGAGCAAGCCCTTTGTGAACATCTTCCCCTCACACATTGCTTAGCACCCCTCTATAAATCCTGTCTTAACCCTTTCATACATCTTCCCCCTTGTCATTATCTTAACTGGCCACGGCCTTCTCTTTCCATATCCATCTATCCACAGGACCCAGTGCTCTTCACGGGCACCATAAGGAAGAATCTGGACCCTTTCAAGCAGCACACAGATGAGGACCTGTGGAATGCACTCCAAGAGGTACTCCAGCGTGGCTCTGAATGATTCCCCCTTGCCGGCCCAGGGGGGGATCCCTCTGTCCCCCTGTACAATGCTGCCATTCAGATTCCCTGCTCGCCACAAGTCATGGGGGGAAATCCCATTAGGGCCATGGGGCCCAGCTCAATGTGCGGCTTGTAACGGGGAACCATTGAAAGTGCTGGGGGAGATGTGTTTGGGCAGTCAGGCCAACCAGGATGAAGGCTTCCCCCACAGTGAAGGGCTTCAGCTCCTGGTCCTGCCTCTGAATGGGTTTGGTGGCCTGGATTAAAGCTAGAGGCTGGCCACAAGAGAGCACTGGCCAAGGTCATCAGTAGACCTGGCCCTGCATTGTGCCAGGCAGTTAATGGGTGTGTTTGGATGGCTCTTTAAAGACATCCCCACAGGACGCCTTTATGCAGGAGTAATGAAGGGTAGGGGCTGTGCTCTCTCTCTCTGCAGGTGCAGATGAAGGCCATGGTGGAGGAGCTGCCCAACAAGCTGGAGACGGTGCTGACGGAGTCAGGCTCTAACTTCAGCGTGGGCCAGAGGCAGCTAGTGTGCCTGGCCAGGGCCATCCTCCGGAAAAACTGCATCCTCATTATTGATGAGGCCACTGCTAATGTGGACCCAAGGTCAGATGACACTTCACAAGTAAATTATTTTACATCAACATAGAAACAGTGTATTCCACATGTATCTTGTTTTTCTGTTCTCTAGTGCTACTCAACATGGGTAATTTTAGCTGTACAGAATGATGTTTCTCTGTAGAGTAATTCAGAAATTGTTCTTAAAATGTTTTTATGTTTAAGCACCTGTGCAAATATGTCAGTAGCACATAAAGGAAGTCAAACTCTGAAAAACACTCTTGATAAGAAAACATGTATTTTTAGTCTAAATCTCAGCTTGTCAGACTGATTATCTTATCTATGCCTTTAAGGTATTTTTAATGCCTATATTATACACTTGTTAGTATCACAAAATAACAAATTGTTATGAATGAGAAATTAAATCATAAAATGGTTACAATAAGTAAAAAATTAAAAAAATGTAGCATAATATACCAAACTTGTCTTTGCAAAGTTGAAGTCATCTGGTATCTTGTATTTTTTTATGTCTGCTGCTGCACATATTTCTCTGCTGATGAGCCATTGTTCTGTGTTACCTAAAATCCCTGCCCAAGGGTCTATAGTAAGAGAGCTTTTTAGTTCTCAGGTGTTGTGTTCCCTTCTTCTTTAGAACTGATGGCCTCATCCAGCAGACTATCCGGGACAAGTTTCAAGAGTGTACAGTCCTAACCATTGCTCACAGGCTCAACACTATCATTGACTGTGACAGAATACTGGTAAGTAAGAATGCAGTACATTTCCATTGTAAAACACTTTAGTCAGTGTTTTAAAATGAGACTCTTCTCCTGGAATTCATTGCTTTTAGCCCTAACATGGTACAAATATTGCAGTTGTTTTTAAGTAATTTAAAGTTTTTAAGTAATTTTTGTGATATTCCCTCACAAACTTTGACAACCCCTTCCACTGTCTCATCAACTACAATAAGTATTGCTCTCTGTGTTTTCAGAATTTGTCATGTAAATGTGGAGTCTCCTGCAAAATATGCACCTCATATTCACTCTTATTGTGGTATGCCAAAGCCAGGTGACATAGAGCTTTCAAACACCTCTGTCCTTTATTGTCAGTTCACTTACCTTATTTTGCAACAGCTGGGCTGATTTCTCACTCACAGCATTCCCTTTCATTGAACCTACACTTGCGGCACTTGATCTTTGGCCCTATCCTGCTACTGCCTGCAGAGGTGCCAATTAGTACCATTTGTGGTGGCATTTGTTAAGAGTCTATGGAGGACGGGGCATGACCTGGTGGCTGCTTGGTCACTGAGAGGGTTGCTGAAAAAAGGCAAATATCACACAGAGGGGACTGTTTCACACCTATACTCGTGTTAAATGCCCCCAGACTGCCACACACTCTGGGAAAACTAACTTGGAAACGTGAATTGTCCAAATCTCTCTGCCAGATTTTGATGCAGAATCAGATTGCATCTCCTAGTAGCCTTCCCCTAAACTTTTGATTATGACCAGCAGCTGCAGAAGTCTCCCTTTCATACTAAACACTACCTGAAAGTGGGCTTTACTCATAACAAACTGCTCATTAACGCTGTGAGGGGATCGAGCTTGTTAAAATTTGTCTGTGATATAATTGTAGTCTTTTCCAAACTGCCTGAATTGGCACTATTCTTTGTGTGGTTAACATGGCATGTGATGACATAGAAATGATGGTAATTTTCTAGAGAGTCTTAAAGGTGTGATTGTTGGATTTGACTGAGGACCACCCCTAGGCCTCTGAAATGCTAGGATAAATACATGGATAAATCCCTGATCTCCTGTCTGTCAGAGTCAGCGCGCTAGACTTTCACACTGCTAACAGGTTACCCTCATTGTCCATGGTGCTTTCGAGCAGAAACAGGCACCCGTGTTTGTTGTCGCATGAGTCACGTAAAATAGATGGTTCCTATGTGCACAGAACTACTGTTTCCCCATTCAACTTGCACTGTCTGCATGCATCACTCAGCAGTGAAACAGCTGAAATGTCAGTTTTCCCCAAAGTAAAGTATACAGGCAGAGGAACACACACACACACACACACCCACCATTGTATGTGTGATTGCAGGTTCTGGATGCTGGCAGGATCCAGGAGTATGATGAGCCATATGTGCTGCTCCAGAACCAGGATGGGCTCTTCTACCAGATGGTCCAACAGACAGGCAGAGCCGAGGCTGCCTCACTGCTGCACACAGCCAAACAGGTAACCACATCCACCTTTGTCCCAGGGCAAGCCTGTCACCAAATAAGAGTCCAGTCGTGGCACACTAATCCCAGAGTCTCCCTTTAACTCCAGACTTCATTGCTCACCTCCAAAATAATACAGCTAAGCAACAGAAGATGTGCATAACCCTGACAATGCAAAGACACTTGATTACCATTTTAATTTAAAGTGTCTACTTGGAGTATTGCGACACCATAACATTAATTTCAAGAGAGAAATTGTCCCTTTGTAGATTTACATCCTCTGATATTATCAGAGACTCTCTGTATAATCTTTTTTCTCATAATGTAATTTTGAGATCATTTTAGTGATGATTCTAGAAAAGCAGCTTTCTTTGCACTGTATCTATTTTGAAATATTGGGTTTAACTTCATCGCGATTTGGGATAAACTTTCTATGGGGATTACTGTAATAGAGAATGTCCATATTTTTTCCCTGTGAAATTCATTTGTGATGTATTTCCCCTTCAGACACTGAACAGATAAGGGCCAGCTATTCATTGTTCAATTCCATTTTATGTGCATCTGTCTGGGACTACAGATACCATATTGCAACTTCAAACAGGTCTTTGTGAAATAAGAAAAAGTAGGCATCATTTCATTTTCTCTCTGTCCCTCGCACAAATTTATCAGCGGAACTGTATCTTCCCAGCCAGAGGAGTGAAATGAGTAAAATACTGATTTCAAAGACTCAGCACACTGTGGTATTATTTGGTTTCGTCTTACCCTGCACACTGGCGGATTGGTAGTGGCATTGTTCAGGCCCTTACGTTTTCCTTTCTTTATTGTAGGATGCTCTCCTTTGATCAGATTACTGGAGCATCCATAACTGTCTAGCACCACTTATTAAATACTGAGATAGTCCACATGTTGTGTGTCAAGTTTCTATAGTTGTCAGTCAGGGTATAAATACATTCAATAATCTGATATCAACCTCTAACTCTTTTGTCCATGTTGAAAGAGAATCCCAGAGTAGACAGTACATATATCTCAAGCTATGGCCAAGCTTTCACTTCTTTTGCCTCTTTTTCACAAACTTTCTTGCTGAAATTGTTCACCTGTCAGAACCCCTTGGTATAAAGAAGTCATGCATTTTGCAAACGCAAACGCTGCAATCCAGCTTTTCTAAATAGCGGCTCGCAGCTTAGAAGCCACCGTTAGAGAAAATTAACTCCACAAATAATTCCTGTAATTATCTCCAAAATTCCCCTGCCTTGAATTTAACAGTTGTTTACCGGGCTAAATAAGCCACTTTTGTATGCTTCAGCGGGTGATAAATCCCTTCACCGTGCTCTGACTGGATCTGTCATAAATCGCACCTTAACAGATCGTAGCTTAGATTGGACAGTGTGCTTGTATTCTGTGACACTTCTTCCCTGATCCGTTTTCAGGTTTACGTGAACAAAAAGCGGCTGACTGACGTGCGCTGTGCCGAGGACATCCATGTCATCTGTGAGACGTCTCTTTGACAGTTTGGAGAGTCGCTGTGGTCCTCGTGTTTGTCGTCACTGACCAAATCTTTTAGCAGACACACCACTATTCCTAAATGTCTTCAGGCCTAGTGCAGTGTAGTGTAGTCAGTGCTCCATTTGATTAGCATAGACCTGTAGCATGGAACAGAAAGGAGGGACATATCTGAGGCAGGCTGTGCCTTTCATTGACAGCATATTACTGCATGGCTGTTTATTGATTCCAAACTGCTGTGTTTATATATGTGTGTCCTGGCCTCCTGGGTATCTTCAGTGCAGCACTGGTGCTCAAAAGAGTGTCAATATTGTGTGTGCAATAAATTACTGGTGGCTTAAATTATTCTTTTAAGGCAAACATTGTTTTATAGGAATAAAGTCTTTTCATTATTTGAAAAGTGCTTGACGAGCCAAGAAGAACCTGAGAGGAGGGGACACCAAAGTTTTCTGTAATTATTGTGCCTTAATCAGACTATTGATTCCTAGTAATTGCACTGGTATAATTGAATGGTTTTTCTGCACTTTGACTCTATTGGTTTTATGTCTACCTCAACTCTTGTCAGCAAAGAACAGTAACAGTTGGAACACGGGACAGACCTGTAATGCCTCTGAAGAGTTTTCTCCAGTTTAACATGAACTTTCTGTCCTCACTCTTTTGATTAATGTGCTGGAGTTGATTTGAAATTGTAGCACTTTTATTTTGGTAATTGTATGGCTGGAACTGAGTCAGATTACTTATAGTCCAGTAATTATTCACACTGTTTGATTTCTACATCTTTGTCTGTGGTTCGTAAGACAAATTGAAGGTAATATTTCATGGAGTTTGCACTTTGTAGTTTCCTAGTCATAAATAAGTAATAGAAATGTTCACTTATAAATTTCACTAGATTAATTTCAAATTTCATTTAATAAAGAAGTATTGTTTGAATTTTTCACTACTGTCTTCATTTTGCTTTATTATTAGCCTGGCTCACCAGCTTTTCCTCCCGCTGTTGCTCATTCTACACTCAGTTGTCTGAATGGTGTGTTTGCTTCACTTGCTTCAGGTCAGTGGTTACAGATGGTCTTGAACATGATGCTACAAATTGGTAAGCGGTTAAAGAAAATGACCTAGTGATTATTGTGTTGAGTCAAGTGATTTTCAAATTCTGTTTCAGTGGTAAAGTGGTGCAGCTATCCACTCTATTATTTTAGCATGTCAGTAGTGCAATAAGACGATTAAGTCTTAAAATGTAATTTTGTCATTACCGGCTCTCTTAGAAAAGAGCTGTTTAATTTGGCTTTGTACAGACAAGGGCAAAGCTGGTGATTACACATTCACAGATTCTTGTCGGCAAACACTTAGCTTGGTCTAAATGGCGGTATTTAACCAGGACCATATTTGGGTCGTGAACTGTGGGACATCAGTTCCTTTAAAAGCTGAGTGATTTACACAATTCATTAAAGCCAGTGAATCTTCAGCCGGCGTCATATTAAATGGTTACTTACTCTCAAATAGCCCCTTGGGAACTGAATTGTTGGCTTGCGAATAGATTAAAGTTTACATTGAAAAGAAAAATTGAATTCAGAGGTAATCAATAGCATAATGGGCCAGTGAGAGGAGCCTGCTGCCTGAAATGAAATTACCATATTTTTAATCTTAATTTTCCACTCTGTTTATCTGACAGTGTGGATGTGCAATCCAAACAGATAATGAGAGAGTGGGATATTGACAGTGGGGTCCTCTGGAGTGCTTGTTTCAGTGATTAAACACTGTGATCTGTGATTACTTTGTGTCGGGTGTCAGGCTGGCGGCCAGGGCCCAGGGAGACGTAGGCACACGGCAGCTGGAGCATCACGGGTCTCTGAGGTGCTAATGCACCTGACACAGCATTGACAGCATTCGAAACCCTATCAGGGACTTCACCACATGGCAGCTGCCACAATAGAAATACTCATGGCACTATCTACATCAGAGTCAGCATATATCCTCTCTGCTCTCCCCTTGATAAGAGCCAGCACAAGAATGGTGACAACAAAGTTTGCACAATATGTATTATTAACCAGATACCTCCCTACGTCCCTCAATAATAGCACCATTTTAGGACATATCTGAATAGGTGTGCGAATAGCAGTGCTGTCAACATAGTGCTGATATAGCTTTAATAAACAAATGTCTGGGAAACCTGGCTGTCCACACAATGAAGTTTAATCCCAAAGAAATAAAACACAAAATAAGAGTCAGCACAATGTGGAGGCAGTGAATAAAATGATGAATTCAAACTGCAGCAGCCAGCCCATCCACACTTTAAGAGGGAAGTGATACATTGGTGCTGATTTGAGGTTGCGGATAGCTGCTGTATTTAGTTAAAGATGTTTTATTGTCAGTTTGGAGAAGAATAATGTAACAAGTATCTGTAACAACTGAAAGTGCTGTAAATTGTTTAAGATTGTTTTGTTATGGGCCTATAAGTAGGAGCCTGAAGGCCATTTTGGGTTTAGGAGACAATGTTTTTTCACAAACTTTCTGTTGTGCCAGCATTTTCCTTTGTGATGGATACTGCTGTTTGACAAATGGAAACAAATTGCACGGTGAAGGCGTCTGAATGGCAGGGAGCTGGGGAGTGTCAAACCTGGTGCTGAAAGACGATGAAGCGAGAGCCTCAGGTTTTTGTGGGCGACTCAGACCTGACTGATCCCAACATAAAGTACTTGTTGAAGAGAAGGAGAAAAGGAGAACAGGATTTCGACAGGCTGCAGTGAAATTAGGAGAATTGACTATGGCGGCTTTGTTCCTGGCTGGTGACATGGGGTGGGGGAGATGGGGAGACTGGAGCGATTCCCCAGAGAATCTGTGCTCAGGCTTTCTAAAGTGACTACAAACTGAATATCTGACAAGTTCCCAAGGCCTGACACGACTCTGTGTAGAGCTAAGAAAAACAAACAACAAATGGCACTTTTTGAAGATACTTGTGGTGACACTGGATGTACTGTGTTAGAAAATGACTTTTTATCTTGTTAAAAATAGGCACTCAATTTGAAACATGTCGATGCTATATTTTCTATATCGTTAGACCTAGTTTTCCTCATGACAGACTTTGTGAAAGTACAAAAATGAGAGCTACCAAGTGTCATTTTCCAACTTATTAGAGGACTTATAACTAGCAGTGTTTCTTTCATGTAACATCATAAACAAACAGTAGCTGGAACTTTTTCCTTTCTCCATGTACACATGCGGTTTAATAAGCCACACTGACTCATGGTGCCTCAGCAGTTTAGTGACCACCCTGGCTTGGCCTTATGGAGTGGCTGAGTAATACTGCTACAAACAGTAATTATAGGTCATGCATGTAATGGATGATTATATTTTGTAAATTATGCAGGCTATGGCATGTTTTAAACTCTGTAGAGTGTGAGTACTCTGCGGTCAAACAAGCACTAATGTATTTATATTAAAAGTTGTTCAAATGAAAAAAAAAAAAAAGCTTGCTCTCAAAGAAGTCTGCGTTTTTGCAGTTTTACCTGTCTCTGCTACTTTGAACTAAACTGGCTAATGTGGCCCTTTGAAAGGCCACCAAATAGGAAACCTCTTTGCATGCTTTAGCTTTAAATCCTGGACATGCTCTGTCACCTTTCAAAAGTACCGTTTGATTCTTCAACTGCGAGAGAAAGAAGCAAAGTTGAGTGTAGACAATAGTCAGGGGCTTATCTCATCAGTAAATAAGGCTTATTGCTTAAAGCTATAAAAGGCTATGCTTATTGGTGATGTCATCCCTTTGTGTAAGATTGATGAAGCTTGAGGCAGGGGGGCATAATGTGAATGTATGTGTGAAGAGAGGCCTGGTGCACCAAACTCTGGAGTTTTGAACTTTCCCCTGGAGAGTTTGATTTAATTTAAAATGTATGACATATATTTTAACTGCTGCTGCACTAAAATTGCAGTCTTTGGTGGTAAACTAACCCAAATGTACTTCAAAGTTCCATCTGGCCAGGGGGCTTTTATCCTTAGACATGAGAGCGGTTGATGTTCTGTGCATGTAAACGTGCAGCTTTGGGTAAAGGTGGGGACAGCTTGTGTCCCCCATTATTGTCTGGTTGCATTTACGTTGGTCCAAGGGCCCACTGTGTCTTTTCGGGTTACTTTCTCATCATTTCTCCTAATGTAGAGACCCACAGGGTTGGTGGCAAGCGCACAATGCGGCCGTTGTATGGTTACTGTCAGCTCTCTCAAATAAGGCTTCCTGTTCATTAGACTTCTTTTCACCTTCGCACAATGCGCCGGCTTTGCAGCAATAGTGAGTCGACGCCCATCTCTTCAATGCCATGTGAATAGTTCTAAATAGTGTTTATGCAAGCTATTGTTGTCTATTGTGTGTCCAGTCTTAATGCACAGTGATTTGCCTGCTTTTGTTGCCTGGGATACATTATCTTGCCTATGTGGCTTCAGATGCATGCCTGGCCTTTGAGCCAGTAAACAGTCTAAAAGTTAACTCCCTATGGACAATGCTGGAGATGTCTGATAAAGTGGGGCATAGTGTTAGTGCCTCATCTTTGCCTCTCTATAATTGGTCGTATGGCTTCTCCCACTGTGCGTATATGTTTTTAATTCTGCAAAACCTCTCTAATTTAATGTTGAGTCCATAAAGGCATTTGTTTCTTTTTGCATTTTTTCCCTATAGATTGTGTAAAAAAAAAAAAATCATGTGCATTTCAACTCTAATTAAATAGTTACATTTAACCTCAAAGCTGATTTAAATCATAATCTGTGGGAAAAAATAAAATTAAAAAAACATAGTAAAGTTGGTGCTGTTGCTTTCAAAGATTAGATTGACATTATCTGTTGCACATCTGGTGAAGAATGTCTGCTTGGTGGGGAGATGCATTTAAACCCTGTGTCTTTATTCTTAAAACCGTCAGTGTGAAAATGAAACGGTAATGCAGATAGACAGCCGGGTGGATAATCTGGCACACATCACAGTCAAAGAATAAAAACTTTTATATCTCAAAGATAATGTCAAAATGATATGTCGTGTAATGGAAATTTTATGTCTCACCAGTTACGTTAATATGGATGTCTGCTGTTGCACTGTGTTCACGCCACAACTTTATTGATTAAGTTGATTTGTAAAAAAGAGTGTGCATTTTGCATTGTGCTAGTGTGGCCCATTTATTTTGTTATATTTGACAGTACATACTCCATGAAAAAGTTGCTGGTAAACTGAAATCTAAACTTTTCACTGAGTGACTTCAGTGAGTTAGGTTGATTTAAAAATGAGCTTCTACCTCTACAAAATAGAAGTTGGGGGCACCTAATTTGTTTTTCCAAAAACCAAATAACCCTGAAAAATGAGAGAGTAGGAGTAGGTAGCATATTATAGCCTTCATCTGTTTGTAGCATTGTTCTAGAAAGTGTATACATCACCTCCAGAGAGTAACTGATAGGCCCAACCATTCACTACTTGGATAGATGCACAAAAGCAGAAGATATCTGCAGCACAGATTACATTATACTCATTTCAAAAGCATTCACAGTCAACTATGCAGAACAGAAAAAAAAGATGCTTTTAATGCCAGCCAGTGATTACAGGTGAGAGATGTAACTGATAGGTAGTCATTATTGTGCAGAGATTTGGTGTGTTTGACCCCCTAAAGCATTCTGCTGCCAAGGGAATTTAAAACAAGCTTTGGACTTGGAGGAGAGGAATGTTATGATTGCTCTCAATGACACTGATACAACACTGTCACATCGCTGACTCCAGACTATGGGAGACGCGACTGAGCCGAGTCTCACAACCTGAACACTTAGCAGCAGGGATTTTTATTAACCTGTCAAAGAGAGGCTAGGTGCTGCTTTGTCTTTGATTGCCACATCCCCTTACGCTCATGCTGCTGCTTACACATTTGACCTCCATTAGCCCACCAGGTGTGTTTCACATTTTATTTAATGAACTGTAGTCATGAGGTAATTCATTGCCTGCAACAGTACTCCTTGAAGCAAGTTTTTTTTTCCACGCTAAAGTAGTGATGCTGACTTACGTTGCTCCTGGGCTGATATTTTCATTAAAGGCCCTCTTATCAATTAATGAAATAAAGAATCTGTTTCTTGCCCAATGCTATTACCTCCCACAAATCAAAAGGTTTCCAGTGTAATGCCTTGCCTCCCATGCCAGTTAATTAGGTAGTGTTGTGCTACATACTAATGCTACTTTCATGAGAATAATCTGAGACAATGAACCTGTCTCTTTTGTGTCCTTCTGCAAGCCCTCTTAATTAATATCAGCAAATACAAACCAAAGTTAATTGAAATTTGAACATCCCGTCTTTATAGTTTACAATAATACAATTGTTCTTGTTTTGTTGGTGTTTTTGAATTACTATAATAGCTGGTATCATATCTCTATTTAATATTTCATTGATTTCTCTCAGGGATGCAGCAGAAATATAAAAGAAAGAAATGTCTTAACCATGAGCAAACACTGGTGGCAATATATGCAACCCCAAAATTGATTTTGACTGAGACATTAATATTCAAACTCCTCCAGATAATCATAGTAAGGTGTACATGATTTGTTTTCATTGATTAAGTGACATTGCTGCAGCTCCTCTCACCATGGTTATTAATATAGTTTGCAATGATATTATTCCTGCGTTAACAACAATTTCAACCAAGTGAGGTAGATTACTGGGCTGATACAAAAGAGCAGCATCTCTGTGGCATGTAGCTTTAATCAGAACCCCTTCTGATGTAAAATCTTTACAACTTTAATCAATCTATGGATGCGCTTTTCAAACTGTATGCAAGTTTGAATAGCATAGTTTTAAAGAGGCTGTGCCCTGCTGTCAGATACCTGATATGTTTTGCAAATTACAAATCCTTCTAGGAATATGAATTAGGTTGTGCAAACTGAGTGTTGCTTCCATTTGTGGTGTGCACAGTTCAGATTTCACATGGTTTACATGAATTCTAGCAGATAACATAATCAGGCCAGTAATTCAGTAGGATTTTTTTTTTTTGTTAATACACTTCTTTTGTCAAATTGGCCCATGAACAGAAATAGCTAAACAAAATAAATAAATAGATAAACAGTGGGTTGTCATTATAGCCTTTATGCAGTAAGATTTCTGAGCCAAGAACATTTCTGAAGTTAACAGTATTTATGTTCCGGTAGCGTTGGTCACAGTCTGTCATACATTATTTGCATCTGCATGTCCGATTAGCAAATGTGACATATTCCTGAGATCAGGCTCCTAGCACTCTAACCACCCACCATGGCAATTAACTGTCTACTAAGCTAACAAGCGTAACACACATGCCTGATGCAAGCCAGTAGAATATCAAGCTACTCTCCTAGATGTATGCCTGTTTACCCCGTAGAACCACTGTGAACACACTGTACACATGTGCAGGCTAATTTCAGATGTTGATTAACCTGCGGCTCTGGACTGAGCAGCTCTCACCATTATCGATGCAGGTTTACGCTGGATTGCAACTGGCATTTGAAATCCACGAGGGACGAGCGAGACGTTCTCAGGGAGGAAAAGAGCTCTTTGACAAATTCAGTGGGCTTTTCTGAGCTTTCTCCTTCATCTTGAGTGCTTTAGCTCTGGACCTACTGAAATTATCAACGGTGATATTGGCCTTTCTTGTGTTCAGCCCTCATTGCTTAAATCTCACTGCCCTTGACACTTCTCAGTGTTATCACTGCTTTAGAAAGAGTACGACATGGGCGGGGGGCTGAATACGTACGAATAACTCCAAGAACAGTAGCAAAGAAAGACTGCACATAATACACTGAATCGTTCTTATTGTTCACCAGGTTGGAGGGTAACTGATTTATGAGAGTACAAGAGGCCATTTATGACAGTACGTGCTGTAGGTCATCATTGGAAAAAGAAGTAATTTAAGTAACAATGCATATATGCATTTAGGGGTCCTAACCATCATCAACACTGTTGTAAATAGATTATCTAATGTAGCATCTGAATGTAAAAGGGTCTGTAGTAAATCAACACAGTTTATATATACATATATGTATATATTTTATTCAACAACAATTGCCACCAAACTAAACTATCTGTTCTAAAAAAGCATTGACCGTCAGGGCATAGCCAATATGGAGGTTAATCCATTCTAGTGTCTATACTATGGGATGCTTATGGAGGCATATTTGCTTAGGGCAGCCATGCAAATTATTACTTACTGCCCTGTAAGCTGATAACACAAATTAGATACCCATTAAAGTTGAACAATGTATATAGAATGAGAAAAGATTGCAAGTGATACCTGAAGGGATGCTTAAGTCATATGGCACTAAAATATGCCTCATGCTTGCAAACTTCAAAAGTGGAGAGATGTTTATCCGTGGGATTGGAAGATGCATAATAGTAATCTCATATGCACAGAGGCAGCTGCCAGGTGGAGGATAGCACACTGCATGTTTATGAATAGAAATCATTACAGGGACTGGGGAGCATACCGGCATGGACCAGTGACACAGAACTTTTTTATCGTCTACCCAGTGCACACTGCAGCACTTAAAAGTTCATGTGCCGAAATATTTAGTACAGTACCGCATCACTTTATTTGTGGTCATTTGGGGCGGTGCTTGATTAGTGTTTTGAATAGAATGTATGAATAGAAACACTTTATTTAAATCTTAATTACTTTAAGTCTTGTTCATACCATGCTGCCACCAGAGGGGCCTTTAAAATCCCAAACATGCCAGCTTTAACGGCAGTACCACAACTTCACTTTTCCTCTCTACCTTCTAGCCTCTGCTCTTATCAGATGAGCCACTTCAATTCATGTGTCAAACACCTCTTTGAGTGCAAATACAAATGTTCAGCAGCTTTTAAGAGGCAGAAGTGCTGTTTGTGGTGTGTTTGACGAGGGGAGGAAGTGTTTCTGGCCTGTTTGGGAACCCTAGCTAATTCTACCTTTGACTTGCCTGTTGTTATGTTTGAGCCCCTTTCGCTGTCTGCTCCTCTGGCTGGCTGAGAGTTAGGGATTCATCTTAAAACCTCCCCTTTGTCTGACAGACCGTGGAGTCAGCAGTTATTCTTCAACTGGCGACTTTCAGTGCTTGGTGGTGAAAGAGATGAAGCTGAAACACAAAGGCAAATTAAGGGTACAAAAACACTCGCTATTGTTCCATTGTTGAGGGTCACAAATCGTCAAGTAAAAGCAACACAGCGTGGTTGAAATGTATTCGCCTTCATCCCTTTCCCCCTCCCTCCCATCTCCTCTCTTTATATTCATTAGATTCATTATAGGCCACAAAGGACTGCCAACAAAACAGCTTGTGATTTTAGTTGAATTCATCCCCCTCTGAGGCCTGCAGGGAAATTAAAGTAGGTGACTATCACTAGAGGGGGAGCAGGCTTGACACATCTGAAGCTTTCAGTGATGCTAATAGCCAAGCGTATCCAAAATACACAGGAGCTGACCTCAAACAGATTGTGGGGGTTTAAAATCATTAGTTTGCAAATGAAGCAAAAGTACATTGGATCTATGGAAGAATCAGCCCACTCTGAACCTTTGATTAGTGTTTGTCAACTCCCCTTTCTCTTCATACTCCCCCGCCCACTTGCAATCCAGAAATTAATAAAGGAGACATAGCGACACTTTGGAGGGAAGCGCTTGCATCTCCAGCACCTGTTAAACAAATGCACTTAAGGCAGGAATCAAATTGCAGGCAGGTTTAAATTGGTGTAAAATCTTCATTTAGATGATGTCCCCAGGGCCTGCTTATTACTTGAGATTTATATAGCATTAGTTCTGCCTCGCAAATGTGGTGCACCATTCCACCTCAGTGAAATATGAAGAGGTTTGATAAAAAGCTACAACAGCTTCTCTCATTAAAAAAACCTAAACCCTTTAAAGATTCATTAATTTAACTTGTGGCATGCAGCTCTGACATGCAGAGTTCTGTGCTCGTGCCCTTGAGCGCTGTATGTTATACAGTGTGAGATGCTGCTCTGGCTCATCGGCATAGGTCTTTAAGAACAAGTGCGCTGATAAAGTAGACTACCTGCAATACTAAATTCACCTCACTGCATTTCAGAGGTTCATTTTGAAACATGTTCTATTGCTGGAAAAAGCTAAATATAAAGAATTCTGTAAGATTCTTTGCACCTGTTGTCTTTTGGAAATCTAAGTTGGTCACGCTTGGTATCATGTCATGTTGCTGAGAGTGGCACACATCGTAGTGAACGCTGGAAGCTGGAAGGAAATGACTACAAAGGCATTTCATTTGGAGCAGTACCCCTATTGAGTATGTCTGTTTCATTCAGCAATCTGTTTTGTTCTCCATCCTTTTCAATTTGTTTACATTTGGCCCCTACTGGAGAGGGACAGTCTATTGATTTATTGTCCCTGTTTCCTGAGAGTGGCGTTAAGAGTGCACAAGGCCCCCCGTCCTCAGGCCCTGCTCTTGCATTGTGCCGCCTCGTTGCTGGCTTCTGTTACAGAGACAGGCCAGGGAAAGGCCCTGCCCAAGCATCACAAGGACCTCACAAGAAAAAGCCTCGGCCGCACGAAGGCCTGAGAGACAGCACTGCTGCACAATGTAGCTTCGTCTGAATAGCAGACGCTGTGGGATGTTTGCCGCCCACAGAGGGCTTTTTGTCATCTCTGGTCTTCACTGGAACTGTTTCAGTTTTTAGGTGAGATGTCTATTTCATATTATTATATTCATACAATTTCATCAGCATACAATTATTTTATTAATATATGTAAACATGTTGATGAAGCCCAAATCATTTTTTTCTTCTATCAGTGTGTTTTGCATTCATGTCTTGTGACATCTCTTTTTGTAGACGGATGCTTTTTCATGAAAAGCACCTGTATGAAATTCTACAGAACAATTTATACGAGTGAAAGGAATCATTCCGGATGAAAGTTGAAATGCTTTTGTAAAAATGGCCTTTCACTGGTCTCGCTTGAAGATAAACAATTTCCCATGAATATATGGCCGGGCCCCCTATCTATCACAAAAATCAGAATGTGTCCCATACTGAGCCTATTGTAGTCTATTAAAAGGAATCCTTCCCTGTGGCAACCATTTTGCAGGTTTCAAGTAGATAAATGCCTTCCAAGAGGGATAAGAATGCATTTCTACAAAACTGCATTAAAGAGTAATGTTTGTCAACTACTCCGATAAAAACTTCACAGTCACAATTCTTTTTAGAGGCTGCAAATGCATTGGGAATCTGTAAAGCTGATTGGTCTGGGGAGGCTGCCTACAGGTTAGCAGGCCTCATTTCCAATCTCTGACAGCAATATGTGTCGCCGTGCGCTTCATCCCGATTGCTCATGTTGAACACAAACCATGGTCACTCTATATATGGAAATCTCTGTCTTCAGGGCGAAAAAAAATTAAAAAGGTGAGATTGGCACTTTAACCTCCATGCCCCCCTGAAAATATGTTTTAGTCTGATACATTATACTACTGCGAATTATTTATCAAGAAGATACAAGCTTGATATTTCAAAAAAATAATGAGATGTTGAGGTGGCAGCTGGAATGTTCTGGTCCAGCGAGCAGCATCTATGAATCGGGGGAAATGAAGTAAATATGGCAGGCTGGGACACACCATGTGCTGAATGTGAAAGAGTGGAGTGCAGTGTTTAGGTGGCAATGGCCCAAAACTTAAAATCCCTCCTTTGTGGCTGCCTTCTCTTTTGGAATAATGATAGTTAATACTATGAATTCAATTTTTTTTTTAAAAAAACAAACAAACACTCATATAGGAAATCATTGATTAAAGCACTTTGAGTTCTCACTGCAGATGAAAATCAGACGTGTTAAGAAATGAAAGTTGAATATCTGTTTCATGAATTTTTTTTTTCTATTTATGTTTATCAGGCAGCTCAAAAGATGATGAGACTGGAATCTATCAGGCAAAAACCAAACAAGTGTTGTGCTAAGTTGAGTTGAAAAAGCCCACCTGTCGAAATGCTGCGTTCGGAGAACAAGTCATCCAATTGTTGCACTTCATAAAGAACGAATGAAGGGAGGAAAAAAAAATCCATTCACACACTTTGAATACAGTTGAAGTGTGTTTCTCCTCAGATAAATGTCATTTGAAAGGACAAAACAGAGAGAGTCTCTGTGTTAATGCAGACCCTGACAGTCCCTTATGCTTTGATGAACGCTGCAATCAAGGTGAACCATGACTTGTCTGATTCTTTAGGGCTGAGTAACATGTTTTTCTTGATAAGCTATTCATGCTCAAACAATGTCATTTAAAACTGAGGTATGAGTTTAGAGAGATCATTTTGCTGAAAAATCATTTCTGAAATCATTCCCTTTTTGTGCTTTCTGTATAAGATTTAAATATGATGCACAAGTTTGTTGATAAAACGTGAAATAAATTCATATTAAGATAAGATTTGTTTCATCCCCTACAGAAACATCACACTTGTACTGAGTATTAGAACTTGCTCACTAAATCAAATAAATCAAATGACTAGAAAGAAAGTGGTTTATTTCAG
>VUQI01000550.1:46067-56638 GCA_015106735.1 Paratilapia polleni | reverse complement strand
GTGACCCTGAACCATCCCTTAGTTATGCTACAATAGGCCTAGACTGCTGGGGGCTTCCCATGACGCACTGAGCATTTCCTTTCAGTCTCCTAGTGTCTCTTTTGTCCTGTCTCCCTCTGCTCTCTTATATTTCCCCTCATCCCCAACCGTTCGCGGCAGATGGCTTCCCCTCCCTGAGTCTGGTTCTGCCGGAGGTTTCTTCCTGTTAAAAGGGAGTTTTTCCTTCACACTGTTGCCAACTGCTTGCTCATAGGGGGTTGTCTGACTGTTGGAGTTTTCTGTCTAATATTGTAGGGTCTTTACGCCTTGAAGCGACTGTTGTTGTGATTTGGCGCTATATATATATATATATATATAAAATTGAATTGAATTTAATTTAATTTAAATTTGTGCACTTGACTAATGCAGCAACCTTTTATCTGTCACAGCTTCACTCTTACAGCTCAGTAATGCCTTCCCCACGTGATACGATACGAAGCTTATGCTGTGTGTATAAACACCAAATGACACGTTCCTCTCAGAGGCTCGGATCCACTGCTCCACTGTCTCCATCATAATTAATGTAATAATGATGCTGTTTTGGAGAAAGGAGTCCCCAGCTCTCAGTACTGTGAAGTCTGCTGCAGTTTGACCCTCTGGCTACTGAAATCAGACATCTTTTAAAATCATTTCTGCAAATGGCTTTTTGCGTAACCCGTTTCTTTGTACTTTGCTTTTGAGCTTTTATTCTTATATAATGTTTTTAGCTTATGTAATATTGCACACTGGATGCATTATTCTGCACTTATTGACTTGCACATTTGTCTTAGGACACACATTTACCTGAACATTGGAATAAAGAAGTACAAAGGTACATGACTCATATTGGCTCTGACATTTAGATGTTGTAGGTATTGCTTATAGATGTTAAACCACTCAGCTGTTCGATTTTGCTCAAAGCAACTGAATGTTGATGTTTTGGTTGAAGGGAGAGCTGTATATCTTTGAAAGTGTGCCATCCTAGTCATAAAGCTCCCAGATCAAAAATAAAAATTTAAAAAAAGAAAGAAATGTACTTTTGGTTTGGAATCAGTCACCTTTTAGTACAAGGATTATAAAGCTAAAATTTTTGACTAAGTGGTGTTTTTTTTTTCTTGTTTTGTTTTTTTTTCTTTTTGTTTTTTTCCCCTCATGAAATATAACATGAAATCGTTATTAATCATCGGTCTCAGTGGTTCCTGTAACATCTCAGAGGGTTTCAACATTAAGACCAGTCTGCCAAGATTTCAGTGTATTGACCAGTTCTTGTGCTGGTATGTAGGTGGGGGGTCAGCGTGTGGAGCTCACACTGTCGGAGCTGCAGGAGATGGCCACACGGCAGCAGCAACAAATCGAGGCTCAGCAGCAGATGCTGGTTGCAAAGGTAAAGGCAACTTCATTCTCTTACCATGAATCCTTCCTCCAAACATGACTGTGCTCTTTTATTCAAAGTGTATTTTATGCAAACAAAATGTATTAATTGGAAAGCATTAGTGTGTCCATATTTTCTCCTCTTTTTGCAGTTTATATTGTGTGTTTGTTTCTGTACTAAATATGTCAGTAAATTTGCCATTCCTTAAACTTAAATGTTATCTCCTTATGCTGAGATGTGTGACTGAAAAATTCTTGCAGTAACTTAACTGAACAACATGGCAGACCCGACAAATCATAGCCTTGGCCAGGGTTTGGCCTGATGGTGTGTCATTTAGTCTGATGCCGCAGACACAGACTGAGCATTAGTTCAATCAAGTTCAGGACACAACACAGCCTTGGACCGCTCTGTTGGAGAGAAAGTGGAATGCTGTTGCACTCGTCTCGTCCAAAGAGTCTGTCGTGACCTGAAATGGGGGCAAACTGTTATGTAACAAATGAGATGGGATGCAGTATGAGTCATGGTGCCAGGATTGTCCAGTCTGTCAGAAATTATACTTAAGTCTTTATAGGAACTCATGCAGGAATTAGCACTACTCTTTAACCAACTGCAGCTCTACATAATCATGTTTTTTTTTTTTCTGGAGTTGTGGAAAGCTTCCTTGTTAGTTTTTACCTCTTCCTTGTCAATGATGTTATTTGCAATTTTTTGGAAAATTGACAAGAGGGTAGAGCACCACGTTATTACGTAATCCAAGAAAGATTGGTTAGTGAACTATATCTATAAAGTGTATGGGTGCATCGTACACAGATAGCTAGTTAGGCCTATAATTAACCACAATGCAAGGCATATTATTTGTCAGGTTTCATTAAAAGGATACCAGCACCACAAACACAAGTCAAGAGTCAGCTCAGTGACCTGAGGTGACACATAGCAGACAGTTAAGGGTTACAACTCCCTATGTTGGCACTCATCTGTGTGGTGTTGGCACCTTTTGGCATTTTTAGTGCAGTTATTTGACAAATTACAGTACTGTGCAAAAGTCTTGAGCCCACCCTCATTCCTTTATAGTTTGCTTCCAAGGAGCCAGACTTTCTTGTAATTTCTTCTAAGTTGTCTTAAGCAACCAGACTTTGAAGGTCTTTCAAAGTTTTTCCTTGGACATTGGCTGCTTTTACACTCATTTTCAGTCCAGTCCTTATACCTGGCTATTTTCAGAGGAACAAAACACTGACCTATGAATCATTTAAGAATGGCAAACTTGGCAAAGAACCAATTTTAGCTTTTATTTTTAGGCACTTTGTTACTAGCAACCTGCCACAACACACATAATTGGTTCCCATTTCTTTAGTTGAATCTATGAAAAATGCCAAAGATAACACAGTTTGAGAGGCATAAAATATTATTTTTGCACCAGCAAGGTGATTCCCAAAGAGCTGTTATCTGAAAACGTGGTATATCTCAGCATGGTGTGCAGTGTGTCCTTAAAATTTTGAGGAAATTGGATAAGTGGAGGACAAAAGAAGAAATGGCAGGCCTAAAAAAACTATCTACAGCAGATGAACAGTATCTGAAAGTCATGTCCTTAAGAAATAGGAAAAAATCCAGCGAAGACCTGACACAGGACCTGAGAGATGCATCTGGCTCTTCAGTTGATCTGTCTGCTGTTCACCGAAGCCTCATCAGAAGTGGTCTCAGTGGAAGGGTGGCTGTCAAGAAGCCTTTAGGGGGGGAAACAGGGAGAAAAGGCTGAGGTATGCCAAATTACACAAGAACTGGGCTGAAAAATCAGTGGCAACAGGTCTTATGGAGTGATGAATCTAGATTTGAAATCTTTGTTTCAAACTGTCAATATGTACGGAGGAGGTCAGGAGAGAGGTACAACAGTGAGTGTCTACAGCCATCTGTAAAACATGGTGGAGGCTCTGTCATAGTTTGGAGCTGCATTTCAGCCAGTGGTGTTGGAGATGTCAAAAATTGTCAAAATTGATGAAATTATGAATGCAGATAAGTACCATCAGATTTTGATCCACCACGCAATACCATCTGGAAAGTGTCTGATTGGCAACAGCTTCATTTTTCAGCATGACAATGATCCCAAACACTCCCAATGCATGGAATAATATGGAATAATGGAACACTATCAGTCAGAGATTGGCCTCCCTAGGGCCTGGACCTCAATATTATTGAAGCAGTGCAGGATCATCTTGACAGCGAGCAGAACTAAAGGCAGCCAACATCCAAAGAACACAGTACTGTACTTACTCTATATGGCTAGCATTGCGGGTAATTGTACTGATAGACTGTCTAGTTGGTCTGTGCTGCAGTTTAGTGAGTGAAATTCCATTATTTTATTTGTATGTTACCTGCTAATCAGTGCTAAGTATTTGTGCCTCTATGGATACATCTTGCTAATAAAGCCTCCAATGTTATCTGATACTGTAGCACTCCATCCTTTGTACAAATATGGTCCCTTTATACTGCAGAAGAGTAGTATGCCAGTGGCTATACTACTAAAGTCAAGGCTTCAAAACAGGACTTCAGAAACCAACACCACAGTGGCTACACTAGTGATATTTGACTGTGTAACATCAACATCAACATTTCTCCTTTAATGGAAGAGGTGGAGCTGACCTTCACAAAAACGGCCTACCTTGTCACTCTCTGTGGCTTTTCATTGCACTAACTCAGTCTGACCACCGTGCTTGTGGTATGCTGATCAGTCATGCAAGATGAAGCCCACTGTAGACTCGCTGATAGAAAGACTATTTATTGCCTTTGTTGTGGTGTCTGAAAAGTAGGCCCACTTGAAGCCCTGCAGTCATTTGGAAACCTGGCCCTGTCATTTCTTATTTTAGGACCTTAACTGGAGCAATTCTCAGTTGGGCGGAGTTGAAGTCATCTGACCCTTTCTTCAGCCTTCAGACCATTTGACACAGCACAGAAATTCACTGAATGCACTCGGTAGAACGATTTAGCCTAGTTTTAGAGATTTCTTTTAAGCTTTGGGTGATGTCTTGCTGATTTTAGATTAATGTGTCGAGTTGTTATTTTTTTTAAATCTGTAAAGATGTAATTATTGAACAGTTAAAATAAAATAAAAAAAACAACAACTTTGCACTCTTTGCACTGTTTTATAAAAGTTTTCCCCTGTAAATCAATCAATCTTTGTCTCGCTCTCTGAAGGAGCAACGTTTGCGTTACCTGAAGCAGCAGGAGCGGCGTCAGCAGCAAACAGTTTCAGAGAGTGAGAAGCTGCAGAGGCTGAAGGAGCGTGTAGAGAGCCAGGAGGCAAAGCTCAAGAAGATTCGGGCAATGAGAGGCCAGGTGGACTACAGCAAGGTCATCAATGGCAACCTGTGTACGTATACTTAAAATATGTGCATAACTTTACCATCACTCTTTATAGACAGTTATATTTGAGCATCAGATATGTACATATTTGAATATTTCGCAGAAAACCTCTCTGGGCTCAGCTGGAGCTATTTCACAGTTTATCAAACGCTGAAAGTAGAAATATATCCCATATCAGCATACTTTATATTCAGAAATCTTGACTTTGGGTGAATAAGAATTCCAAAACATGTTAGTATTGAGGAAGGGTCTGTTTTTTAAAAAGGTTTTCTTATAAGAATAACATTTAATTTTTAATGAATGGTTTGGAATAATTACACACACACACACACCCCAAAACTACAGTTTTTCACAGTCGTTAGTTGGTGCTCATGACAATGTTTACCTGCTAAATTAAAAGCATGTACCTAATTGGCAAATCATGAATGAGCTGATCCGATTCCTTTGTTTTCCCCCCACATGCAGCAGCAGAGATTGAGCAGGTTACCAGCTTGTTCCAGGAGAAGCAGGCGGAGTTGCAGGCCGCCGTGCTGAGGGTGGAGCAGCTTAGCCTGCAGCTAGAGGACCTGCGGAGAGGAAAGCTCAATGGCATACAGACTTCCCTGGGTGGCCAAGTAACCGGTGCTGCAGCCCTGGAGCTCCGCAAACTGTACCAGGAGCTTCAGGTAATGCGGTGATGTGAAATGAAGTGCAACATCTAGTGCATGGCTCTAGCTGTTGCACTTTTCAACTGTGTTTACCTGACCCCACTACAGTGACAGCAGAATATACTGGTCCAGTAAATCTGTGCATTTGTTTATATCCTCACTGGTCATTCTCAGATTCGGAACAAGTTGAACCAGGAGCAAAACAGCAAGCTGCAGCAACAGAAGGAGCTTCTGAACAAGCGGAACATGGAAGTGACGCTCATGGACAAGCGCATCAGCGAGCTGCGGGAACGTCTCTACAAGAAAAAAGCTGAGGCACGTCAAAAAGAGAACCTTCCTGTAAGACTAGGAGCTCTTAACATCTCCTGTTTACATTTTTTTGGTTGAAAAGCTTCTGAAAGAAGTTCCTTTCTCTTTAAGACATCAGCTTTGACAGTTGTTCAGTATAAAATGAAACATTTAAATGTAAGTTTTGAAGTTTTAGTAGAAACCCAAAGAAAAGTTTTCATTGGTCTTCTTAGAGGAGCTGTAAACCCCTTGGAGTGGTGAAATTTTTATGCAATTTTTTTTCAACTTTTTTAACATCTCAAACATTTGTCTCTCTCTTCTATTATAGCTGAACAGACCCAATGGGCCTCCATCTCCCCAGCCAGCACCTGGTACTCTGGGTCGTGTTGCTGCTGTTGGTCCGTATATCCAAGTTCCAGTACCGGCTCGACCAGATGGGGGCTACACCATGCCACCAGATCCACTGAAGCCTCAGACACTGGGCGTTAATAACCAAGCGAACCATGGCCGCGCTAAATCAGGTTTGTTGGAACATTTCATCTACGGGGCATGTTTTTTTACACAATGCAAAAAACTTTAAAAAAAAAACAACCAAACAAACAAAAAAAAAAACTGACAAGCTTTAATATATGTAGTCCCAAAATGTGAGTTTTAGGGCCAGGGTTATGGTCTCTCAGAACAAGATCTTAAGACATGAGATCTGGCCATATTGGAAATCAAATGTGTTGAGATTGGTTCCAAAACACCACATAGGAAGGCGGAGTGAAGGCCGTTGTAGTGTTTACAAGAGCCAGCTGGTCAATGAAGGCATGAAGGTCTGAAAGTGGAATCATTTATTTCAGATTTGGGGAGTTTCTGACACTGTCCATCCAGGGTGCAGTTCAGACAGACCATAAATCCAGCATTACCAGCTACACATTGAACACTTTCTGCATGCAACTGAAATTCCTTCTTCTGCCTGATCCGATTCCTTCCTACCTGATGTCTCGGTTAATTCTCCACCTGGGCTTGATTTCTGTGATTTCTTTTTTTTTCCCCCCTTCCTCTCTAACTTCACTCTTTTCCTGTGTTGTGTAAACTGTATTTCCCTCCCTTGTCTCTCCGTCTCTCTCTCGTGTCTATCCCGTCTTGTCTTTGTACTGTCTCTGTCTCACTGGGTGTGGGGGTTGGTTTCGGGGGGGACTCTTCCTGGGGCAGACGGTGTGCGAAAGCCTCCCGGCCCTTGGAAAGTGTCTGATTTAGACATCGTTGTGGACCCGGTTACCTCGTCCCTTCCAGAATCACACCCAGGCCCTGGAGCCTCCACTGGCTCTGACGGCACGTCCCGTGAGTGCAAAAGGAGCAAAAGGATGGCACCTTCAGAACCTTGTCTTGACTGTAGCACAGGATCCTCAGCATGCTCTAGATTTTGTTCTCTTTATTACAACCATATGTGTTAATAGGCAGTCATATAAATTTGATTTAATCTAATCAAGTTCCTTATTTCTTGAACTGATCGGGTATTTAAGAGTACAAAGACTGGGTTCTCTCCGGTCACACCACGAGCCCCCTACACTCTAATCACTCACTGCTGTGATGGGTAAATTGCTCCAACAGTCTCAGACTGAATCCAACAATTGCTGACTGATAATTAAGATTCCTCGTGGATTTGCCAGTGACTTCAAAGCAGTGGGGTGCCATTGTAAAACATAATAACATAATCTGCATTAACTTGATCGTAGCTGATATCATGCCTTACAACTGATGGCAAAGCGCTGCCGATCCTGTGTGTTTTCATACACTTCTGAGAAGGTTCGAGGGAGTTGAGTGCCTCGTGAACTTAAACATGCAAAGCAGTTCATAATATTGTGGCTTGTTCTAATTTCATCTCATTCCCAGGCTGCCTACAGCCCCTTTAACCTTCACACCAAAATCTCACAATAGCTAAGCTGTGAGAATCACTTTTAGTCGTTAAATGCTTTACATGCACAAGGAATTTGACCTGTGCATGTTAAAATGTCATTGGATTCACTCAGTAACTGTCACTCCTGATAATCTGTGAAGACCTAGACACAGATTATTCCTTTTAGACTGGTTAGTGTTGCCTTATTACTGTTTAGACCTTTTCCTTTGTAAAACATTTTGGTATGTTATAGCAGGAAAAGCCCAGTATATAATTTATAACATAAAAACTAGTGCATTTGTTTTAGGTGTGCCAGTTCCTTGGCCTTATTATTGTGCATGCCAGCTCACTGTCATGGCTTACTGCAACAGCTGATGGAATCATTTTGCTAAGATTTCTGCCACCTGTTCTTTTCCTACTATAACAATCAAAGTCTCTGGTACAGTAAGGTCCAATAATATCTGATAGTACCTACTTTGAGGTCTTTAACACCAGCATTATCGCTGTATGATGGTCATTATAATTACATTTCTGTAAGTGTGCAGTATCTATTTCTGTTGCTTTGTCATCTTTCTTTTTCTTTCCTTTCATGCTATCCTTTCTGTTTGAAATTACAATTTTATTTTTATTTCACATATCTTCTTCTTAGTTTGACATTCGAGGCAATGTTTCCTTTTACACTAATCCTCTGCTACCTCTCAATGTAGTTACCAATAATAGTTACTAAATTAAACACTAGATGACTAAAATCAAGTACAGCAGCAACATACTAATGCACATAAATTCATTCCTATCTTTAAAGTGAAGGCTCAGGATTTTTGTCCTATTGATCAGCAGCCTCTCTTGAAACATTTTGTTTGATACTAGTGATGTTTTTGATCAGTTTTTACTTTAAAAAGAAATAAAGAAAATGGCCCTTCTGTTGTGTCAGGCCACATGACTCTTCAGAGTACGGGCATTTGAAGAAACGGTCTACTTAAAAATTATTGAAGTGCCTCCCTGAAAAGGAAAGATTTCTGTTTTATTGTGAGAGTAGCACATGGGAAATACAAGATATGAAATACGAAATACTTGTATCTTATCCTTGGATCAATGTGTATTCATTATCAGTGATTGAAGTAAATGTAACCAACTCTCTGTCTCTTTATGATGCCTGGTTAATAGGATAGACTTCTCAAAATCCTGACTCCTCCAGTTAATACCAATCCAAGGTGAAAATGGTCCAGATGTTTTGTGTGTTTAAAACTTTATATAAATGCCATCAACTAATATTCCACACAGTGCACTTCATCATAAGAAGAAGCTGCCATTTAGGCCTAGCACTGATGGACATCCTTTTTCAAGTTAAAAAAAAAAAGTCACTAAATATGATCTTTTTTCTCTTTTGCTACCGACTTACTGTGTCCTCTTTATACCCTAGCTAATGAAACTGGTGGTTGGCCTACTGTAGGCAAGACCAGCGCAACTCTAAAGCCTCCTGAGAGAAGAGACTCAGGGACTGATACCCAGGGCAAAAGCCCTCCCTCAGGCTCCCCCGGTGCTCCAAGTGCTGAAAAGGTTAGTCCTTCTAAGCTCCTTTCATGTATACAAAGACATTCATAATGTTCTTCAGGTCACACAGGCTTAGAGACTGCTCAGTGACCTCCCCCAGCAACCGCCGGTCGTATTCTGGGACCGATTGGTAGTAGTCGCTAGAGTGAAACTGGTCACAAAGAAGTATGCAGTGCTGCACCGAAAACCTCCTTGCAATCGCCTTGGTTACTGTCACGTTGCCACAATCACCACTTGTTTGCATGGAAGACACGGACTTGTCTGAAAACTGTGAGAAGTGCGGCGCAAACCAGAAACAGAGAACATTTACCTTGTAAAAGTTGCGCCTTTTGAAATGTGTTGCCTTCGCGGAAAGCATACATACTATAAAAGATGGACGTAGATACCGTGATGTCACCCGTTGGTTTCTGATGTCCAGTTTTGAAGCCTCAAGATGAGCGTCTCTGCTGCCACCATCTTGGTTGCAAGAAACCGGATGTGACAAAGAGGGGTGGGTCTGATTTACAAAATGGATAAAGTTTTTATTTAGTATGACCCAAAATGAGTGACTAAGACCATGAAGTCAGCAGCAAATTGTTTACTGAGGTCAAGAAAGAAAGCCTTTTTTCCCCAGAGACTTCTATAGGACTGGAAGTCTTTTTGCAACCACAGCGATCGCCATCCGGTGGCCTTCGGGTAGAATGCAGGTTTTTAGGCACTTTCTCATTGGCTTAATTTTTCCGACCAGGAAGCTATGTCCATGTTTTATACTGTCTATGGCAGTAAGACACAACTTCTACTTTGAAGGTGAAAGTTTCTATTTGTGGCGTGAAAGTTTTTCAAGTTTTACTACAGCTCTGAGAGTAAAATGGTGAGTGTTTTCAGACAGGTAAGCATCTTTCATGCAAAATACAGGCGACCACGGCAAGCTGCTAGTGACCAAAGCAATCACAAGGAGGCTTTTGGTGCAACACCCCCTTTGCGACCAATTTCACCCAGCATCAACCAGCAACCACTCGACAACCAGTAAACACATTTTTCCCGTAGCGACCAGAGGTTGGCAGGGGGCCACCAACCTCCTAGGCCTGTGTGACTGAGGTCTTAGATATTACCTACATTTAATAAAGTGTCTGCACATATGAAAAAGTGTTTTGTTTTTTTTTTGTTGTTTTTTTGTTTTGTTTTTTCTGGTTGCTGAAGATAAATTTTTCTTTAAGGGCAAGGATTTAATGATTTGTTTTTCTGTGTGTAACAGCTGTTCATGTATGCGATTTATATGTATGTGCTCCTTCACAGGTGCTAGACTCCAAAATGGCTGTGTCTTCCCCAGCCATCAACAAGCCGCAGCCACCCCCGTATGGATCCCACCTCACCTCCGCAAACTCAGCCAGCTCCTTGGAGCGCCGCAAAGATGCACCTCCCCCCCCCCCCCCCCCCCCCCAACCCCCCCCCCCCCCCCCCCCCCCCCCCCCCCCCCCCC
>VUQI01000550.1:16493-42832 GCA_015106735.1 Paratilapia polleni | reverse complement strand
GCGCGCCACCCCCCCCCCCCCCCCCTCCCCCCCCCCCCCCCAAAAATCCTTTTTTTTTTTTTTTTCTCCCCTCTGAAGCAGTGGGCACAAAACTTGTGACACACATACTTACATGTTCACACACATACACACAATGAAACACAAGCACTCCAATGTTTCTTAAATGACTCCATCCTGACACCCCCACCCCCCCACCTTTTAACCAATCGCTCTGTCATTGTCTCGACTTGATTTTATCCCAATTCAGTGCCAGCTCTGTAACAGACATCAATTTGAAGAATCAAACACTAATCCTTGTCTCAGTATTTCTTGCGGTGTTCACACTTCTTTAGCCATCTCCCTAATGTGGTCTGTGGCAGCACTGGTTTACATGACACTATATGGTAACTGGAAATTCATCCTGAAGGGATTTTTTTTTTTTGGTCAGTGAAATGTAATTTGAATTGTTGGACATGAAGTATTTTTTTAAGGCCAATTTGATCCCTATGACTAAAACACTAATGCAGAAAATATGTACTTTAATTAAGGCCTAACCACCAAAGATGAATATGGAACATCTTTATATCTATTACTGCCTGGGATCTTGCAGAATTGTTGAGGAGTGAGATAATCAATTGATTTGCTGCTATCAGAAAGGATTATTAGTTCCCAGGCATTAAAGTCCTTTGAGACAATGATGTAAATCCTCAGTATTTTTATCACACAGGCCAGATGAAGAAAATCCAATGTATTAAAAGAAAAGATGAGTATAGATTTGACAGCTCACACATTGTCATGCATTGAAATGCATTTCACCAACATCATTGCAAGACGTGATTCCCCCCCCCCCCATTAGTGTCATCTGTTCAGAATGTGGATGCAGGATTGTTGTGGATGTGTGGCGAGAACATTAATAAATTATAAGTGAGCCTTTGAACAATAACCCTGTGATCTGGTGTGCATCATTCTGTGTGAAGCAGTTTATATAGTTTATATATTTTTATTAATTACCCCTGAAAATAGCTGGTCATGTGCGGCAGCCTCGAACAGTATTTTGCTTTGCCAATAAAAGGTTTCCCCCAGTGAGCGTTGCAGCCCCTTAGTTCACTGTCTGAAACAAGCCATTTTAGCTCCTCTCCCTTTGATTCCCTTGAAAATTCAAGGATCCTTTTTTATTATTGACTGATTAAAAACGCTGGGTTAGTGAGGCATGAACTTTTTCATCTTCTGAAGTGGGGATTGTCAGGAACCATTGCTTCCTGATCTTTTGATTAGGTGCCCCTCACAAACAAAGTATGAACAGCAACTGAGTGGGCCTTTTCGTCTCACAGCCAGATCTGTGTGCCTGAGATGACCACGTCAGGGATATCCCCTCTCTTTGACATCATACTGAGCATTTAGAGCAGTCTGAGGCCTGAACTTTTGGCTCACAGGGATTACATGCACAAAAACTGACCTCATTGTTTGAAACTTGGGCCATGTTTAATATGAGCATCTACAAATAAGGCAAAGCTCAACAGGTCTCTTTAAAGATATTATAAAAAATGATGGTGAGACAGGGCAGAATCAGCTCAGCAGAGATGGAAAGAATCTTGATTTTTTTTTTGTTTTTTTTCTTTAAAAAGTATTCATAGCAGAGGTTGGGTTTTTATTTAAGGCATTCTTATTCAGTTAGATCTCACATCCAAAATCCATGTTTTCTTAATTTCTGGGACTGGTAACACCTCTTCTTTCTTTTTTTTTTAATGACTACATGGCAAGAAGACCTTGTAATGAAATGCAATAAAAGGCACTAGACACTTTACTCAAAAATCTGCCACTAAACCATCTTGCTTTGTTTACCCCATTAGAAAAAGTTAAGTCTGAACTGGTTTTAATTATGTATATTCAGGCACTCATTTAATGGGACAGTCATTTTTCTGTAGATTAGAAAAACCCCACTGACAGATGACTGACTTTGGACTATATGTGACAACACCCTAAATCTTAGAGCCAACAGGGTGCTCCTTACAAATTTCATTTTAGTTCTGGTGTAATTTTTATCTCTCCATTAGCCTTTCTGTTTTCAGTTGAAGCAGAGACGGCATTTACCAACAATTAAAAACCATGTGCAGAGGGAGTAGAAAGTAAAGTCTTTATTTATAAAATTGCTATATCACCATGGATCAATCATGCCCAATTAATGAATTTATATGAATTATATTTTTTATTGCCTCATTTGAGTGATAAACATTTAAAACTGATATAATCATATAACAGTATACATCAATTTATCCTATAAAATTGAGTCATGAATTGCAGTAAAACAGGCATTCAATTCAATTCAATTTTATTTATATAGCACCAAATCACAACAACAGTCACCTCAAGGCGCTTTATATTTTAGGGTAAAGACCCTACAATATTAGACAGAAAACCCCAACAGTCCCCCTATGAGCAAGCACTTGGCAACAGTGGGAAGGAAAAACTCCCTTTTAACAGGAAGACATCTCCAGCAGAATGAGGCTCAGGAATGGGGAGCCATCTGCCACGACCGGTTGAGGGTGAGGAGAAACAGAAGAGAGCAGAGGGTGAAGGGACAAAAGAGACACTATGGAAGAGAGCCAGAGTTTAATAGTAGCTAGTGATTAAGTACTAGTAAACTCCAGATGTTCTTATGTACAAGCTTTGAGCTAAAAGAGATTCCAATGTGACAGCTGTCAATCCACTCCATGAGGCCTGCACCAGCTGTTCCATCAGTGGCAAGGTGGAGGCCTCCAACAGCTGCAGCTTGGTGGGTAAAATCAGTACCCACCAGTTTGCAGTTCGTTCAAAGAAAAGTTGGGGGACTTTGGTGAGATATAATTATAAATAAATGGTGTATCAAAAAAGTGACTGTGTTTATGCTGTGTATCAATTCAAGGCTCACATTATGCAGTTTACCTTTGTTACCACCAGAGGGCAATAAACCATCTCTAATGACTCCTCTGGATCCTTGTGGTGTAGAGCAAGAGGTTCACTATCTTTCCAGATACTGATATGTGTCTAACTCCAATCTAGTACAAAGGGGTTGAACGTTTCTGTCTCCATTTACATAAAATGAAAATGAATTTAATGAAAGCAGTACAGTTGCATGTGTTTTCTTTCCAGAAACAATTTCCCTGTTACTAATATCACACAGTGTTCAGTTAACAGCTGTTACAAGGACTATTATGTTGGTAGAAATTTCTAGTTCTAGTGAAAAAGGCTTACAGGAAAGTCTGTGCATCAAATTATTCAAATAATTTCCATCAGTTGTGCTGGCTTTGCATTTGAAATCCAATGCAAAGGATGACACTGTTCCAAAAAGGCTACTTAAAAACTTTAATAAAAGCTGCTGCCATTAAGATCAGATCAAGTGCACCATCCAGATTGTGGACTAGTGCCAAACTGGTTTTTAAGGTCACAATGACAAGCAGCCTTCTCCTGTAGTTCCTATGGAGACCTGGCCATAGTCCAGATAACGTGCTGAGCAACACAACTGCTACTGCAGAGGCCTGGCTTGATCACCAGTTTGATGAAATGTGTGCTAAGCTTGCCTTTGTTCACTGTATGTAGGTGATGGGATGAAGGAGGGAGAGCTTTCTGAGGCCAGAGAGGTCATGGTAGCTCTGGAGAAGGATTTTGAAGAGTTTGGAACGGACTCTGTTGGGGGAGAGTAGGAGGAGGGTGAGAAACATCAGAATAAAGGCACCAGTCAAACAGGACAGACAGTTTCATTGTGGTGCAAAACACATTATTTAAAAAATGAGCTGACTATTGAGGGAGAGTTTAGGGACTTAAATGTAGTTAAACTGGAGAGAAAAAGAAAAGAAAAGAAAAAGTTGTTTTTGAATGCTTCCAAAAAATGATGGCTGTCTGTGAAATGTGTGTCCAAAATTGAAGTATTATTATTGACAAAACTGTTGCTTGTTTGTGTGTGACTCACAGTTAATGAAAACAGTAGCTGGTCCTTCAGAATCGGATTTAAAATCAGCAAACACCACACAATACACATAGTAATATGAAGTACCTGCGGTATTTTCCATGTACTCTCACTGATATAAAATATAATAACATAAACTAAAATAAGAGTCATGGTTTTGAGTCCAAATATTTGAGCTTCCCTGAACAGACCAGATTACTACCAGTGTTACTGTGTTTCAATCAGCTTTGTGGTAAATATACAGTTGTGGTCAGAAGTTTACATGCATTCATCATGGCCATGGATGTCATGGTAATTTGGGGCTTTTAATGATTTCTTTGAACTCTTCTTTTTCCAGGGTGGAATGATTGTACAGCATACATCTTTAATGACTCTAAAAAACAAGAACTGGGTGCACAAGTCTGAATTTATTTAGGATTTTCTCTAATCCACACAGGGTCAAAATTATATATAGGGTGGCACAGTAGTGTGGTGGTTAGCACTGTTGCCTCACAGCAAGAAGGTCCTGCGCTCAACTCCAGCCTGAGGACCTTGTTCTCCCCAGGTCTGTGTGGGTTCCCTCCGGGTACTCCGGCTTCCTCCCACAGTCCTAGACATGCATGGGGTTAGGTTAATTGGAGATTCTAAATTGGCCATAGGTGTGAATGGTTGGCTGTCTCTTTGTGTTAGCCCAGTGACAGACTGGTGATCTGTCCAGGGTGCACCTATGATAGCTGGGATAGGCTCCAGCCTCCCCCTGTAACTCTGAATTGGATAAGTGGAAAGAAGGTTAAAATATATACATACAATGACTTGTGCTGAAGGTTCTACAGTGTCTTTTAATTGACAAAGCCAAGGCCTATTAACTTCTTGTTGGTGATCATGATTGACTACAACTGGCAGTTGACTCTTGTTTGGTGTTGTTTATTGGATTGGATGATTGAAGTCTGAAGAAACAAGACATATTGGCAATTCAACAATTTATTCATTTAACAAACAGGGGCCTCAGTAGCATGTGGAAGAACCATACACAGCCACAACAGCCTGGCACCTCGTCCTCATGCTGGTCACCAGCTTGAAGTTGCTCTATCGCACGGGCCCTATCCAGATCAGTCAAACGTGGCATGCTTGGAGCAGGCGCCAACTGACCGCTGTAGCAGGGTCCATGCTCACAGATGCTGCTAATCAGGCACCTGATTATCAGCACCTGGGGTACCAGAAGCTCAAAACAAGAGTCAATAGCAGAATAAGCTGTTTGGCAGAGAAGATTTGGCAAGTTTTTCATGGGTGCAACCCACAAATGCATTTTCCTTACAAATGTGGCACCATTTATGGTATGAGATTTATTGGCAAGAAGCATTCTTACAACAAAGAAATAATCGACCAAACACAAATTTCCTTACTTTTTGTGCTAAGTTTATATATTTGAGCCTGTATGTATAATTTTGACCCTGTGTGGATTAGAGAAAATCTAAAATAAATTCAAACTTGTGCACCCAGTTCTTGTTTTCTAAAGTCATTACAGATGTATGCAGGGCAATCGTTCCACTGTAGAAAAAGAACAGTTCAAAGACAACATTAAAAGCTCAAAATTACCATGACATTCGTGCCCATGATGAGCGTATTTAAACCTCTGACCACAACTGTAAAACATTCACGGTGTATACAATTTGAATGTTATTGTAGTCAAAATTTTATAGCAGTTTAGTCACCAGATGGAGACATTCTTGGTCTTTTGGCTACATTAGGTAGGCTTATTCCCTGGGTGTTTATCATGGAAAAAAATAATGCCTGCTTGCATAAATTTGTAGGATCTTGGCAATAAAAATTATTCTGAATATCTATGTGATTCCTAAGTGTAATAAAAACCTATTTAAAATATTTAGGACATATGGTTTATGTACATTAGCTCACACAGGCCAAATAGAATTTTTTTTAAAGGACTGCAAGTTATTTTTTTAAATTGATTAATCTGTTGGTTATTTTTCAATCACTATTTACATCCATAAAATAATGATTTTTTTTCAGTGGTCAAGATGACATATTTAAATTGCCTGTTTAGTCCAGTTAAGCCACTTATCTGTTATCATGTAACAGAAGACAAAGGACAAAATCTTTACATTTAAGAGACTGGAAAATGGTCATTGTGTCTCTGTTCCTTAAAAACATTTTTCAAGTGATAACTACATTTTAGGGACACAAGAAAATAAATACACAAACATAAACCCACTGAAAGAGCTACACATTGACAGCATTTAAAGCTTAGCTTTGACCACACTCTTCAAATATGGTAATGACATTTAGGCTACTAATGAAAAGGTTACTGCGAAGCGTATTGATAACGTCCTATACTACAACATCCATGAAGCACTGGATTACCGGCTTGGCATAGAAGTGCGCATGCGCGTTACCTGCTCGAGTAAACCGATGACCTCACAAGCAGCCCGGACCAACCAGTCGGTTGAATCATCTGCTTGGCGTCTGTACTGAATGTTTTTCTCCTGCTTTATCTTTCCTAGCAGATGAAACGGTTACCAAGAAAAATGTTCACCGTAACGAGGTAAGCAGACTGTCCTTAGACAGAACTTTAACCTTAACGGCTGAAACAGGAGACCGCCCGAGTAGCCACACCGGCGGTTGGGCGGCGTTGTTGGTGGTGACCTCCGTACCGGTGTGGCCGGTCAGTAGTCTACTACAGCCGTCGTTGACGTTGCTGCGGTGACTTTACTCGAGCTGTCTTTGTTGAATTTCCTTGAGCTTCTTCGTAGAGCTGCTGACTCTTAAGGACTTGAGTGACCAAAAGCCTGGTCCAGGCAGAAGTAGAGAGGCATGAGTCCGGTATTATTTGCATCTGTTTTGCAAACTGTTTTTATTTATTTATTTTGTCGGCTGTGGCTGTCTGAGTAAAAAGGCTGACCTGTGCACACTAGCTGAATCCCTACAGAAGTTTGAAAAGTGGGTCCAAAGACCTCCAGGGTCCTGGAGAGTTTTCTTAGCAAAGTGAGGAGGAGTTCAAAAGTCTTTATATTTACTGACCTTCATGTGAGAGTAAGTGAATGTAGAGAGATTTTCTTCCCCTATCATTATTGAAATCTCTTGAAGTTACAACTTGTTTTAGGTTCTTAAAAACTGAATGTTACACAATGCTTGGACGTGGACATGGGATTGTTGTCAATGTAAATGAAAGGATATAAGGGTTATTGTTAAAATGGGAGGCAGAAAATAACCATCCCAAGAGTCTAAATGTTAACTTTGCCTAATAATTAATATAATTAATAGTTTGCAGTACAGTCTGACTAAAACTGGACTTAGACTAACATATTTAAGAGTCTTAATGATATCTTTGGCTAATAATTGTTACACACGGTTTTAGGTGAAAATGGATTTAAGATGTTGCTAATATTAATAAGGGTGTGAAGGCTAAATTCACTATTCACTATTCCCAAAATGATTTTGATAAGAAGATCTTAAAGTTTATAATTAAGGAGCTGTGACCAACGTGTACAGAGTTGGAAATGAAACCCATTCGAGGCTGTAATCTTTAGGCACAAAGCTCCATACTTGATAACATTTAATTCTACTTTGTGTATATTAAGCCTTGATTTGGTGCTGGGATATGTGGGTAAAATACAAACAGCCTTTATCAAGTTTCGTCCTCCTTATAAAAGCCCCTTACTGCCAGCTGTAAGGTTTCACCTCCTCTGAGTTGATATTCGCTTGCATTAAGTAAAATCACTCTTTTCTGAAATTCATGAAGTCATAGGTCACAACACAGAGATTAGTACAAATCACCATGGTGGAAGGCTTATTCCCTGTTGGGTGTTTGTCAGAAAGAACTTACATTCCCGAGAATTAAAATGCTCTAAATCATTGAGGGGGGACCTGTGTGTGCTTGTAATGGGCTGCTGCCTTGTGAGAGGGCTTACCGCTGTGGTGTGATCTGCAGACATGTTTTCACTGTAAACACTGGAGAAGCCTTACATGATGTACCATGCTGTTATTTTGTCCACAGCGTTAATGTGCAGACAGGGAGTTGGCTGGATACAGATGAGCATCGACAGGCCCTGACATTCGAATTACGTGTTTTGTTTTTCTGAATAGGTGCACTTTGCAGGTGATTAGTCTGTGTTGTAAGTGCATGCTTTCCTAAGCGGGAAGAGCACGCTATTACAGCCTGACCAATATATATCCACAGGCTATGAGTATAATTGGCTAGTATTAACTCGCACAGATGTATCAGTATTTGCATAACTATGCAGATTTGGAACTGGTGCATTGTATAGTGTAATTAAAACCACTTTGATGCCTTTTATAATGTCAAAAACCTGTGTTTGCATGTTTAGACTCCTTATTTTTTTTGTGGTGAATCCTCTCACCTGCCACCCACCTTAGACTGTGCTTATTGTGTCCTCTTGCCTGACTGATGAGCAAACACAACAGTGATGCATGTACCTTGACAGGCTTGCCGTTAGTTCAGTTTATTAGTCGCTGTTAGCAGCTGTGTCAGGTCATGTTTTAGCAATTGAAAGCACACCAAGTGGCACATTTTGAAATGTTACCATAGCAAACATGAAATAGTCACGAACAATCAATCATGTACATGGACATGAATTGTAATGCTTTTCTGTGACATTTAGTACGACTTTCAAACTAAAATAGGAAGTATATTTCATTTCTGCAGCACGTATGCTGTCCAGACTCATCAGCAGGAACATGTCTCCTTGGAAACCAAGAAAACAAAGCTTCATAACAAGTGGCAACTGTTGTATTTCAACCTAAACCAGGATCTCTTTCTGAACCTAAACCAGTAGGTAGTAGTGTTTATATCCCAAACCTAACTGAGTCATTTTTATATCATAAACCTAACCAAGTTGTTTTCACTGTCTGAACACTTATGACATGTGGGGCTTTGGTCTCTGGTGTGAGCAGTGAAATCATTCCCTCTACCACCAACCCCCCAGTGTCCGAATGTGGACTTTTTTCACCCTTAAAAAAGTAAGAATTATTAATTTTGTACACATGGACATGAATCGGTACATCTAGTGCAAAAAATTAGAATATAGTGAAAAAGTTATTTTTTTTGTAATTTTATTTAAAAAAGCAAACTTTCACATGTTCTATGTCCACTACACATAATGTAAGGTGAAATATTGCAAGCCATATTTTGTTTTGATTTTGATCAGTATGACTTACAGCTCATGAAATTCAGAAATCCAGTATCTCAAATTATTAGAATAAGTTTGAGTAAATTAGTATTCAAAGAGTGTATCTTGTTCTAGTTAAGTAAACACAACCACAATCATGGGGAAGACTTCTGACATGACGGTTGTCCTGATGAAAATTTACCTTTTTCATTACATTAAGAAAAAAATAGTGGAGTCTATCCCAGCTGCCACAGGGCGAGAGGCGGGGTACACCCTGGACAGGTCGCCAGTCTGTCGCAGGGCTAACATAGAGAGAAACTTTCACGCTCACATTCGTGATTATGATGTGTTGATGCGATATTAATCCTGTTCAGTACGAGAGGAACCGCAGGTTCATACATTTGGTGTATGTGCTTGGCTGAGGAGCCAATGGTGTGAAGCTACCATCAGCAGGATTATGACTGAACGGCTCTAAGTCAGAATCCTGCCTCAATGCAGTGATACCGTAGTGCTGTGGATCTTCGGTTGGTCTCGGATAGCTGGCCCCATCTGGTGAAGAAGAACCACTTGTGACTGGGCTGGGGGACGGTTGAATGATGGTCGCCCCTCTCCAATCTCGCACTCATGTTTGTGGAGAACCTGGTGTTAAATAACTTGTAAATGACCTGATTGGTTAGTTTTACCCTAGTGGTGATGTGTTGTGTGTGTGTGTGTTATGACTGAACTTTTTCACGATAGTTTAATTTTTTTGAGATGCACTAGTATGAAACAAGTGAGATGCAAAATTATGTTAACACATGAAAATAAAATTGGGAATATGGTGTCCAGAAAGATGAGTCAATAGATTAGATGTTGTGACTATTTCATGAACTGCTTTGTGTTGCCTTCTGTGCTTGAATTCAGCCACAGCGACTGCCGTGCTGTTTTTGCTGGCACCGGTCATTTGTTGATGTTTCATGTCATCCTCCTGTTGTCACAGACACAAACAGGCTCTGCAGTGCTGTTGGAAACAGAGTTTGACAAAAACTGTCACCGGTGAAATCGACTGTGGCATTGTGACTGTCAGTTTTAGTTCCTCTCTGTCCTTAAATTTTCTCAGTGGTGCTCTGAGATCCGGCAGCAGGCTGAACATTAACAATGTTCAAGTAAGTGAATAAAATCAGACTCCTCTTAGCCCAGATATACCTCTGCTTTTCACCAACTGAAAGCACCAGAACAGTGTGAATAGAGATGTGAATAGTACGAGTAAGTGCTTGATAATGGATGAGATATGGAAAGGTGATAGTTTTGTCATCCTGTATAAAAACTGGCAAAGCATTCACTTCAATTTGTGCTTCACGGAGCAAACAATCAACATTGAATGTGCCAGTCCATAAACTGTGGCAGTGTATTTTATCTGCTTCTGTCTGTCAACACACACACACGGACAGAGAACTGGGCTAATGAACTGAGTGTTACGTTTCACAGCAGCTGGGGGGGTGCCTCCCTGGGAAGCTCACATTAAGCAGTACAGACTAGATGAGTAACTGACAGCCCCATCAACAAGGGGGAGGTGTAGACTAATCTTTTTTTTTTTCAATGTTGGATGTCATTCAGGAGTGGCTGTAACACAGCTGAGCCCTTAAGTCCACCATATGTGTGTATGGTTGCTGGATGTTGTGGAGGCATTAATATACAGAGGTAGGTGCTGAGCCACAACCGTGTGCCGCCTGTTTTTTCAGGACATCATAGTGCATGTGCGTCCTTCAAGGAAGGATATGAATGATGTTCGGTGAAGCTGTTACTGTAAATCATTCAGTGTGGGAACTAGTTTTAACTTTTTCCCATGCACTGAATACATTTTAATGTCTACTAGCTTTGGTTAAGCATTTAAGGGATAAAGACTTCCTGGCATATTTGAACGGGCACTCACAGTTACTGTAAGTAAGGTAGAAAGTAGCAAATCCAGTTGGTACATACCATAGCTACCTGACTTTGTTTGAAAATTGACTCATGCTAAATGTTTCACATCTTAATTCCCTCTGCTTCCGTAAGGGTTGGGCAGTCTAATTGTTTAGACTGTGAGAAAGTAGAAATTCATCACCTTTTTTTATTATTATTATTATTATTTTTTTTATTATTTATTTATTTATTTTTATTTATTTATTTTTTTTGGTCATTGCTTTCTGGTGGTGTGGTAATTTTATGTTTTCCCCCAACAAAGGTAATGATGTACCTTATTTGCCAGGTATTTATCTGGATTATCTTTATGTCATCCAGGTGTTTCTCAATACATTGTCTACAGACTTTACTGTATCTCGACATACAGGACATCAGGATGATTTTTATTAAAACACTTACTTCACATTAGGACATTTTTTTAATTTCTCTGTTTTATTGGTTTATAAAATTGCAGTTTTGAAAAATGTAATAATATGAAAGATACTTTTTTTTGTGGTTTTCTAATTAATACACAGTGTTGGCACTCATATGTTGTGTTTTTGATCTTTGCTGATCCCCATCACTTGATCTCATCAGTTCCATCAGCTGATGTATCAGAAATGGAGCAGCTACGTTTCTTGTTTATTAGTCCTTCAGTTATTTTGGGGAAGGGTTCTTCCAGGTAAGTATGGTTCCTGCTTTTCCTGCTGGTGTCAGTGCTTCATGTCCTGAGATCAAGCTCTCTCTGTGTGATTTGTAGTGGATCCTGTGGGATAAATGTGGACCTGCAGTGCTCTGCTGGCCCATCACAACAATAGGCCTGTATGACTGTTTGAATGTGCCATTCTTTGTGTGGTGTGCTTCACTTGGGCCAGACAATGGCTTCATTTAGCATCCCTTCTCTGCTGAGGCCTGCTCTATCACCATGACACCCCTGCCATGCCACACCCTGCCCCCAGTCTGGTCTGGTTTTGCACTTGTTCTCCCTTTTAGGACAGCTGGGCTTAGACAGCCATTGTTGGCCACACCCAAGACCCAACCTCACATTTTGAGGATTGTTGCTTTGTGGCCATGCTTTCAAACCTCTGAGCTTGTTATAGTTTTTGAACTTGAGAATATAATCCAATGCTCATATAATGCTTGCTCTCTAGCTTGATGCAGACCTGTTAAAGATCATCTACTAAAGAAAAACAAACGCATAAATAAGAGTCCATGGTCTGCAGTGCTTTATACCAGAGGTTAGACAACTCACCTGAAACAAAAATCCCCTCCGCCAACAAGAATAGGGGTGTTGCAAGATAACTGTGATATTTAAAAATAATACATAATATCATAAATAATTTGGTGCCAGTTACTTTCTGGTTGGCACTCCAACATAGTTGATCATGGTGCTGCACTTTATTGCTGGTTGCTACCAGTCATAAAACACAAAAAAGACCATACTGCATGGCTACAGCTGCTGTGCACAATCATGGTGGATGAGATCAGTTTACTTTATGCCAAAAAAAAGATAAAACCCACAAAAAAAGTTCACATTTTACAGATGAATTTGATAACTGATAACATGTTTCTATAGATATCGTGATAATATTGTGACAGTAAATTATAGTTGGCCAGTAGTAAAAAATCAGATTTTGTTATAGCCCTTAATAAAAATGTTTTAGGTTTATGTTTTATTTCACAAAGATGAAATTAAGTATAAACCCACTGGGAAAGAACCCATGCTGCTTAAGAATAGATATATATAGTGTATCTGCTGTTCAGGACATCAGCTAAATTGATAAGAAGATGAGGCATGTCAGGACCTCGGTGAATTACCACCTCAGCTAAACAATTTACTGAAGGAAATCCTGGATTACAGCTGCTGATGTGGTGATTTGTCTTTTTTGTATTAACCAGAAAGAATGTGAAACCGGTCATCACAGATTTAGTACAAAACACATACAGTGTATTGCATGACTTGGATGCTGGAAGTATTGTTAACTTAGCTGCTGTTTATGGCCCCTGCTTGGCAGTTTAATTCACTTTAAGCAACTAGTAACTACTTTTCTATTAGTTATTAGTGCATTTTTGCACCATCGGTTTTTCAAAACATATGCTTAACATTTATATTGGTAGATGAGTTGAGATCCTCACACAATGAGTGAGCACTGCTTGTGTCTTTCCACGACCTCATTGACTCTTGACCTTTCAGATTGTCCAGAGTTGAAAGGGCAGTGCACCCTGTTTCAAGCTCAGCCACTCAGCGGTGGCAGATTTTTCATTAATAGGTTTCAGGCCGACAGACTTCTTGGTGAGTAATGGATCCCTCATGGAAAGTCATTCAGTCTTTTACCCAGTTTTATTAGCAATGAAAAATGCATCACAGCTAGATGATGTGAACTGGATCAATAACAATAGTCATAGCAGTTGTTTTATACCATCATGTTTTATTTGCTGTCATTTTACATTCTGAATAATAGGAATATAATTTCTGAATAGCATTAGCCTCCATCTAGTGCACCCAGTGTAAATATTAGGTGCGTTGAGCTCCTTCAAAGCCCACCCCAGTCACTGATTTTGCAGCACAAACTTATTTCCAAAGAGCAGCTTCCCTCAGAGAAACAAGCCTTGATCTAGAGTTTTGTGGTTCTATAACTAGAACTGGGTGACCTATGAAATTATATTTGGGCTGATCTGAACTTGTTGCAGTTGTGCCCTGGAGAACACAGTACAAGCTGTGCTACTTCTGGTTTCCTTTTTGAGACTTAAAGAGGTAAAGACTTTACGATCATGATACATGCAATGTGAGAAATGCAGCGCGCAGTTTAGTTTTACCAACTGATTGATGAGACCTTGTTATTGCTAATGAATAGTATATAGCCTGGCCAATATGAAAATATTTCTTTTAAAAGTGAGGTTGTGATAACTGTTATATTACAGATTTCATCCACATGTTTGTTTGTGTGTTTGTTTTTAAACCTGTGATACAAGCAGGAAATCACACTGTCTAATAACATTACCAGTTTTATCCAATAGAATATAACAAACTGTCCTATGACAAATGACCACATTGCAGAATAGCATTTCACTTTTGGGAACTAGTTTTTTTGGGTTGAGTGGCTGTAATTTGGGGTAATTGTCTCAGGGTGTCACGGTATGTCACACAATAGGCTAGATTTACTTTTTTGGTTCAGGTTGAAGTCTCTGAATCACTTAAACTTTTCATCTCGTGTATTTTTTTAATTACATAATAGTTCTGCTGTGCTTTTGGAGTTCAGTTGTAATTAACTAAGTTAGAAAGTGACTGTTCTCTTGGCAGGCTGAAAGAAATGAGGCAAACTTCAGATTATCATGACAATGAACTTCAAAATTAATCAAATGTGTGTCTCAGCCACAAGATGTGGAGAGAGTGTAGCCATGGTCGAGTTCAAACAAAGGCAGCATGTGGTCCTGTCCTGTGTGTGTGTCTGTGTCTGTGGGGGAGTCCTATATAACCAAGATGTTGGTTTGGGAGGGTAGGAGTGGATTTTATAGACCAGGAGGGATTCATGTTTCAGTCCATGCTCGCCTCTATCCCCTTTGTCTAGGTCACATTAATAATGCTAATGCTCCCCAAAGCAGAGATGCATTAAAATTAGAATTCTGTATGAGTGTGCAGCTTTGTCAGAGAGGAGCCAGCTGGTTGGCTGCCAGCATTTTGTTTGACAACAAATTCAGTCAGCTCAGGTTGCTACTTCAAGTTCTGCTAATAGCTGCTCAGTCACTGAAAGCTGACATGTTCTCAACATATCAAAGTGAACCATACCACACACTATAATGCAGCTTTGTTTCTTACATATACAGGTGTTTTGCTCTAACATTTCACCATCAAAAGTACTAATGCTCATGGCATTTCTTTAATGTTCTAACTTATCCAGCATTTACAGTAATTCATTTCCATAGCTGTAAAAACGTGATTGATGCAGAGTCCTGGAATTTCTCAGGGTGTGGACATCTAAAACTACCAAAATATAAGGCTTGTTTTTTATGTCTGTCTCAGATAAACTCCAGCAACAATGCTGTAACCTCACAAAGCCGTAGTTCAAGCCTTCGGGATACATATTCAGTGGACCATTTTATAAATGACATGTATTTGCAAAATATGCTGTTCTTCCTGTTTGATTAATTTCTTCGACAGATGAGGTCAGATGCCAACATGTTTAAATCTTCCTCAGACACAAACCAAAGCGTGTGTGACGGGCTTTGAAATGGCAGACAGATATCAGATTCAGCCCCAGACTGTGCCAGAGCACGGCATGCTTTATCCTGCTCTTAAAATACTGCCCCACCCCTCCAGAAAGCAACGCTCAAGTTCTAACAAGTTATCAAGCATATGAATAAGGGCAGAAAAAATTTGTTTGGGCTATGTCACTTATCTTTCTTTTATATAGAATGATTAAACTTTATCAATTCAGATGTTCAAACTCAGGGAAGGATTAAAACTCTGCCATTGTTAGCTTCTTTTGGCCTGATCAGGGATGGACTTCACATGCTCTGCCTTGATTTGGGATAATCCTCTGCTCATAATTTATGTGATGGAAAAAATGTTGTCTTTGTTATAAGCTCATCTCTTAAGCTGAGATGTTATTGGTATATTTGCCATGGTAATGTAATTTCCAGTTAACTGAGTTGGGGTCTCAAGAACCAGTAATGTCAGTCATTACATTACTTTGTTGTGATGCACATTGTGACTTTTGACAATTAAGATTCACAAGAGCTTAAAGTCACATAATAATCACAGCATGGTTATAGACTTATTACTTATTTCCTGAAACAGTATATTGACAGGTATGAAATGTTTCTTTGTCCAAAAGATAGTCACAGTAGCTTCTGTCTTCCTTCCAGGAAGAGAAGGCATCCTGGTTTCCTTGTACTAGATTTTAGGCTGCTGCTGCTAGGACAAGCAGGATTCCCACAGTATAACATGTCTGTGTGATAAATTTACTGTAGAGAAGCCATGAAAACAGCCATGTAGTCGGATGAAACCAGCTGCATCAACAGCTAAAAATGTTCCTGAAGAGTGATAGTGTTACAGCTTTAAGTGGCGACCATTGTCCACGTCCATATTTCTATCTTTTCTCACAGTTTTGCAACTTTTCATACTTTTATGACTTTGAGGTGACCCATTAGAGCAACTGGTTCATCTGGCAGTGGTCAAGCCATAAAATATGGTGCAATTCAAGGCTGTGCAATCTATTTTTGTTTTGTTTTTTAAGCAAAATGACAGCAGTATTAGTATATCATATCTAATTACTCAACAAACATTCAAATGTAGTGCTTCCCTGAACACAGTGTTGTTTTCCAACAGTTTGTGTTGTGCATCTGATAGCCGCGACGCCACAGGGCAAAGGCTGTCAGGTCAGTCCTGTTAAACAACAGGTGGCCTTGTTAATGTCCACAAACATCTTTTTTTTTTTTCTGCTGTTTATGTTTTGGTTTCATTTTTTTTCTTTACAATGCCTAGCTCTTGGTACATGCTTCCCTACAGAATTTCCGAGTTTTAGTTTATTATTTTAGCATCTGGTTCTCTGGTTGTTTTTACCCTGCTGAGATCATGACACACTTTAAGATAAGCAGCTTTGTAACTCAGCCATCCTGCCATGCAAGATGGCCACATACTGTATGGTGACTTAGTTTTACCTCAGACTTTGCCTCTGTGCCAGTGAATTAGTCATGCGTCCGGCTGGCCATAAGCCAGTCTCACATCCGTGTTAACGGCCACTGAGGAGGCTCGTACTTCGAACCTTTTCTCATGGATTTAGCCTGGTCGTGTGTGACACTCCCAAATGGACCTACGGTGCTTTGAAGCTGTCTTCACCCCTGCGGAGCAGACTGGATACTGATTGGATTACGCCAGATTATCATTACTCTATTTAATTTGATTTGTTTGTTTATATGCTACCTCTACAGTAATTCTCAGTGCATTGTGCTGCCTTCCCTTTCTTATCTCTCTGCACGAAACCTTAACCACTGATTTCTCAGCACTGTGCCAACATCAGAGGGATCAACAAGTTAAGCCATAGCCTTTTAACCCTCAAATTCAGTCAATCCATTACAAGCATGATCACTGCAGCTGCAGCATTTCACATCATATTTTTGCAGCAGTGTCTTTTACTTCTTCCTGGAGAAAAACAAACAAATAAATAAATAAATATATATCTTTTTTTTTTGTATTGCTGTAGCCATAAATTCTCCAGATTTGCCTAAATAAAGATGTTATTTTAGAGTTTGAGGATCAAAGAGGTAAAAAGGTTTGTACAGTTCAGAAAGTACCCTACGTGTACTTTACTAAAATGTCGATTCAAATTATTTGCTTGTCATAGATGATTAAATCAGTATTTATTTTGGTACAAATCCACTCTAAATGGAAGATTAGTGACTGTTTAACAGCTGAAAAATAGCTTTGTTTTTATTAGATTAATGAGTAAAAAAACTACTTGAAGATAGCAAGTAGTTTGTCAAAAGCCTAGTGAAGCTTTAATATGTGAAAAAGTCTTGAACTCATGGCCCCCTTACTGGCTTTTCCCAGGAATTGGCTTCTCTCAGCAAACTCCAATGGGAGAGACTTTGGGATAGGTTAAATGGGCCATAAAAGGCTAGATGAAATAAAAGCTCATTCTTTATGAATACATCATGACGTATAAATTGAAAATGCTAATCTCTACCCTTTTGTCCAGTTTGCTACATATATCCCCTTTTAGATGCACTTTCTCCTCTCACAAACACAACTCCATTCTTCTAAATGTCAAAAGTGTAAAGTGTTTTCTCCTTACTTGGACTTCCTTTTTATGTTTCCAGTTTCTTGGCTGTGTTCTGCAAATTAGTGGATGCAGAAAGTTGTGTGGCCCTTCTGAGATGGACCTGGTTTGGGAATTACAAGCTTTCCAGAGGGTGGAAGAGACCAGGAGGACCCTGTTTAATCCTGGCATTTAATTTGTGAATGTTAGGAGGGTCTCCTGGAAGCGAAGGGCTGCATGGTTGGAATTTATAGATATAGCTCCACCCTGAATGAAACACATGTATACGGTGAAACGCTGTAGCCTTCCACCACATGATACGAGCCATAATATTACGTTCCCCCTTCACACATTCCTTTGCAGTAGTTTGAGAAAGTGTTTTTTATTTAGGGGCTGTCAGTCATGATTCAGCTCAGACTATCATTATTATTGTGCAGCTGAACTTTGGGTTTATTTTTACACTTAAGGATACGTGTCTTTTTGAGAATTTTTTACTTATTTATTTATTTATTTATTTTTACCAGAACCTGTGTGTATGTGCTCTTGACTGAACCTGTGCTTCACACTGGTAGCTGAACAATAAGAATAAGACTTTTTATTTTCTGCAACACCAGAGAAGCTTGCTTGTAATTACAGCTGAACTGTTCATGGTCATCTACAGACTGCAGCCAGTCAGATTTTTTTTTCACAGTTGATGTATTGTAAACTGATTTTCAGCTTCAGCAGCTTTCAGCTTTTAACTTAATTCTCGTCTGTGGGATGTGGCGTCCTGAAAGCATTGTTTACAGAGTCACTGGGGCTGATGGTGAGCTCTAAAGGGATTTGTATTCTGACTGTTTTCATTGTGCTTTACAGCCTTGTGCCTTGCATATTATGATTTCTTTATATTTCACGTCTGCTTACTAGGAAACATATGACACAAAATCGGTGCCAAAGTAACAGAAATATGTACTTTTGTTGAGTGAAAATCATAAAACGGGGTACAGTTGAACTCTGCATGCACTTAAATTTTATTAATTAACAAAAAAGTTCAGTGAAGAAAGAAAAGGTTCACACACCATTTTGTTGACTTCCGTTTCTGCCAGTCTGTTTTTTGTTCTTGCTGTTTCTTACCTGCAGATGTGAGGATGCAGAACCCTCAAGGTAGTGCTGTCATGTATAATGTCACTCGAGCTTAATTGCTCATGCTGTAAGATGAGCAGGCTGCCAATCAGTAAAGCTGTTGGTTCGTGGAGTGTTAGTGATCACTGTTATATCCTGTTATATAAGTCCATTTTTCTGTACTTTCCTCACCCGAATGATTGTCTTTTTGTTATGTTATCCTAAATTTTTAGATTGCAGATAGAAGTAGAGAGGTTGGAAGACCAAAATCTTTATTTCATAAACTTTTCTGGATTTATTAAATTACAGTAGAAACCAGTCTTACTAAAAGAAGAGTTACACAGAAAAAAAACAGACTCACCAAAGAAAGATATAATGTCTTACTTCATACAGTCTAGTTTAACAGAAATGCATGACAATATTACTGTATGTTGCTAAAAATCGTCACCATCCTCGCTGTCCCGAACATTGGATTTTGTACCTGGTGCACACGAGGTCAACAAAACATTGGTCCTGACTTTTATCGACGCAGCAGATCTGTCCCATCAGAACAGGAGCCCTCCATGGGAACTGGACCTGTCTGTTATTCCAGCTGCATGACATTCTTTTCAGAGGCAGCTACCCAGCACTGTACAGCTTCCACTGTTATCCATTCATGACTGCACTGCCGCAGCTTGCCACTGATGTCTGTTACATCAGCCCTGTAGAGATAAACTGTTTCACACAAGCCCAGCTATGTGGATCAACAGTACAAACTCTGATGTGGAACTATAAAGTCCACTGTGAGAAAGTTGAAGGGCTTCAAAAGATAAAATATTTTATCATCTAGCCATAACATGTGCCTGGATCAGAGATCTTAAAGCTGCAGGCAGCTTTACATGCTGGCATGTCCAGATGAGAGGAAAAGGCAGCTGCTGGAAAGCTGAACTTTTGAAAACCCTGAAATAGTGGAAAGTGACATTGCTAACCCCTGATGAAGACAGGGAACATTTTTAATGCTTGCTTGCAGCTGTTAAGGAAAAGGTTTAAATGTTGCTTTTAGGTTTGATGTGTGACTTCCTTTTGGCAGGGCCGAGTTTTCTTGGTGAGTAGAGTAAACTCATAGTCTCGGTTATAGTTTCGCTTACAGGGCATGTGACACTCTTATTGTGATTCTGCCACATTTCTGCTTACGCTGACTGGACAAAACAGTGTTGAATGACAAAATATACAACAAAAGCACTGAGAGGTTTTGCTCCTGTGACACTCATCACTAACGCTTCACTCACTTTTAAAGAACAGAAGTTAATGACCAATTGATGACACTTACTTTGTCAACACCTGCGTGGAAGTGGGAGCCTGAATCAGATAGGTGATTTCTGTTCTCTTATGAGAACATGTCTGATTTTGTCACCTTCTCTATAAAAAAAACAGATGTACAAAGTAGTCATTAGTATAGATGATATGGTTTCAAACATTACCTCAGAGGTGAATCAGCACCCCTCAGTAGAGTCTCATATTGTGACATTAGATGCTTCCTAAACATGTTATTGCTGTTGGGTTGGAACATTTGTTTCTATTTTAACAAAACTGAGTGAATGTCCTTTTATAGGGGGAAGAAAAAAGCAGTGCTGTTATTTCTGAGATCATTTTATGTCTTTGATCCATAGACTGTATATAAAAATAGACATATTCACTGTGATTTGGTTTGTGGACTACCATTCTGAAGCCTCGACCTGAGCATTTTGGCTGTTCCCATCTTGTTTTTTAAAAAAACAGATGTCACAAGCACAGGTTGGATCTGAGTAACTGAGAACACTACGTGCCCATACAGTAGGGAGCCACACCCTAACACCAGGCTATATTAAATAAACTTTGAAGCTAGTGATTGAGACCAGAAATTTCATGAGGAAAATGTTTATTGAAGTCATAGATAAGTGAGCAGTATGGTCATTTTCTCAGAAATCTATACAATCAGATGTCTTTTTGCAAGCAGAGGAGTCACCCCCTGCAGGCCTTTAGAAAGAATGCATTTTGAAAGCACTTCTTCGTGACCATAAGAAATGTACTTCTGCATTGCCTTCACTTCAGAACCATAAGCTACATCCATATTTTATATAAGGTCTGTTTTATACAAAGTGTATGATTCTAACAATAAGTAAAAAAAAAAAAAAAAAAAATCAAAGTTCATTGTGATTTAAAAAAAATATTCCTCAGCTCTTAATGGAAAAACTGTATTGAAAATATAGAGTATTGCATGAGATGATACTTTTCTATAGTTTTGAGTTTCACAATAATATTTTGGACATAATGGAAGATGTTTATCAGTATCTTTATAATTGGTTCTTTTGTTAAGATATCAACCTTTTCTGAATTTCACTTGGTCACTGAAGTTGTCTGGATACTTGAAAAACACATGAAACTGAGGATCTAACCTGGCTGGCAGAGTATTACTTTGTGACATTAGTGAATCTCTTAAGGGAATTTTTTACTGTGAAGGTAGATTCCTGTGACATTATGTTTCACGTGATGTGCGAGTGATTTGTAATTTCATGAGAATCATGCTTAAAAAATTCCATAAACAATTTTATTACTTTGCTGTCTGAACAAAAAAGTCACAGTGTTGCAATGCAGGAATGTTTATGGATGCTGGATTTTGTTAGGCAGTAATTAGCTGAGATGCACTAGTGATGCATGTGCAGTAAATCATATGGGAGTGTCTGACATTGTTTAGATTAAAATTCTTTGGGATGTTATCTTGTTGTCTCACCGTTTCTAAACTGCAGTGTTGCATATACTGAAGGTGTTTTATTAAACACAGAACTTCAGTTTAGATGATGGGAAGTAGTTCAACTCTTCTGTTTTCTTTCTTAATTTATGTTTCGGCCATTGCTTCATTCCTTCAGCAGCCCTCTCACCCTTGCACAGCATCCCTTTTCTCTCCCTTTCACACATTTCCACCACAGTTTCCACATTAGCCTTCTTTTCTCCCTGCAGCTCTTCAAACAAGCCTTCTTCAAGCAAACCCTAAAGAAGCTGTCCACAGCCGGTATAGGGGGGAGGGAGGGAGTGAGCTGGGCGGTGTCCACGGCCCGCCTGCATCCTATTAGGACTAGGAGTGTTGAAAAGGGGTGTGGCCTAGAGCCAGTAACATCTGTGCCTCTCCCCTCTGCCCCCACGGCATTCTGCAGAGAAAGGCAGAGAGAAGGAGGTTAAGGAGGGAGAGAATACGTTAAGAAGTACTCGCCAGCCAGCTGGCTGTTTGCATGATCTCAAGCAGTGGCTCGTTCTATGTATGGCGAGTTTATCCCTTGTTTGCCCTGCAGCCACCAAAGAAAAACATCCTCAACCTAAGTGGGATTTTCCTTTGACAGCCTCTAGGAAGGTGCTTATTAGCCACTCAAACTCCAACCAGATGACTTTGAACCTGCGTGGATTACATACCTTGCGCAGGAAATGCTCCGCTGCATGCTGTGTACACGCATAGTTTTTTCTGTCGACAGTGCAGAAAGCTGGATACTGCAGTGAGTTGAGGATATAAACGGAATGCCAAGAGCACAACTGAGGCGAGCTCACTCCTGGACAGGGTAAGACGAGCAAAGTGCATCTGCCTATTCTACCCTATAATCAAATGAATGCAAGGAAAAGGAGTGCAGGAGCCGAAGCCGGCTATCTGCTGACTGAAATGTTTGTGTGTGGACTGCATGTGACCGTGAGATAGTTGGAGGCTATCAGTGCGTGAGTGATGGGAGTTGGGCTGCTGGTTTGCTTTATCATTCCTCAGAACACAAGCTGGATTGGATTCCTCTCACCAATACATAGGTGATTGTGTCACGTCTGTCTAATTAAGAGGTGTTGGTGCGGAAAAACAGTGTTGCCGTAGTAACCAAGGGGGAAGGGGAGGATGACAGGTCGCTCCCACCGGGCCCCGGGGGCTTATTTCATGGTGGGAGAGTTGTCCTGTGTATGCAGGGAATGCCCCATAATGACAAGGCTGCTCTGGAGATAGGGTGAGGTGGTGGTAGAAATATGTGCTTACACACACACACACAGTGGCTTCAGGGTGCTACCTCCCACAAGCTTCTCTCCCTGGTTTGCTGCCCATTATCAGTATCAAGTGAGTGAGAGAGAGAGAGAGGATGGCATACTTTTTCCATGATGGGGGTGAGTGCAGATAATCAGGTCAATGAAAAAGCAATGTCACCTTGAGCAGAGAAGGGTCTGCCGATTCTCCTCACTCATTTCCTGCTGCTGCCCATCCTTCTCAGGTTCCACTCTCACTTCCGCAACCTCTCTCAAGAGGCTGTGTATACTCTACATCACATAAATACTATATGGACTGATGGATTACAAAGAGTCTTTGTAATTTTGCAGGGATTTCACAGTGCGTCTGGGTGATGGCAAGCTAGATTTTTACCCTGTAATCCGTAATGGTTTTGTTATTTGTTTTTGTCTGCTGAATTAGAGGGCCAATCCTATTTTCTCCCTTATAAGCATCCAGAACAGATTAAAAAGGAGGGTAATGTGCACTGGAAGGGGCTTACATTAAATCACTCTCCCACCCAGCTTGCATCGGTCACCCACCGCTCTGGTTTCCATAGCAACTGAGGAAGAGGTACGGATTTTTAAAGGGCTGCAGCTCAGGGTATCCTGGAAAATATTACAACGCAGTCCACGCCCCGTTATTGACGGTCTGTGAGGTTGTATATGTCATCACTCAGAAATAAATACATGAGTCTTGTTGGACTGTGCCCAGGTGTAGTGCACATTAATTCTTAATAAATTCTTTTGCAGTAGACAGAGAGATAATGACAGCTACTGGTGCTTTATGGCGATCTTAGTCATTGAGAGTAGAGAATTTATATTTGTACTCACCGAATGGATAAGTGTTTATTCTTTACTGTTCTTTTTTTCAGTCTTGCTGCTCATTTATAGTGATGCAGATGTTTGTAATATACTTATTAATAATGACAGATGCACTCAAAGGAACTAATTCAATGATGGCACTGATTGTCAGTCCTTGTTGCTGATTGTTGAGGGCATATCAATGATCCTCATTGCAGTCAGAAGAGATGACACCAAAAATTAAAATAACAATTTACATGTGATAGCTGATAGCTCACACTGATGATTTTTTTTTTTTTTAAATTTTAGAATGATGTCAGTCAGGAGGGACAGTATTGGCTAATGCTAGCCCTAGCACTTCCCATTAAGTCCTCAGTGAATCTGCTTTGGTGTATCAGATTCAAGACAGTGGATACAAATCACATTTATAAAGTCGTGAAGTGAGTATGATGAGCGACTTGTTTTATGTGCTATTTTTAAACCACTCTGTTCTTTTTTCCTTTTATCTTGAACATGGTCAATAAATAGAACTCAAGATGATAGCGTCAAAGCTCTGGCGACGATACAGTCACATGTTCAAGTAGTGTCCTTCTTTGCCCTGAGTCTAACCTCCACTTGAAGACTTGACCTGTGCAAAAAATGCTAAGATGTTAAGAGTGGGGGGTTGGAGAGTCTGTCTGCAGAACAAGTTTGGCAACCTTGCCTGTGGAAAGAGCAGCAGCTTTTTAACCTGCTTTTTAATCTCTGTCCTCCCTACATTATCTGCACACTCCCAGTTCCTCAATGTGCATTTTTCACTATGTGCTCATACATGTAAGAATTACAGTAAAATACCTCAGATTTTCTTTTTTTAAAAGGTGTGGAATAGCTCATAAACATATTTTTTATATATTTTTAACATTCATAATCATTATCTTTTAGAGAATATTTCATGTTTAATCTTAGACCAAAGCCTATTAGGATAATGAACTGAAAACTATAGTTTCTGCTACTATTAAAGTGCTTGTGTCAAAACAAACACATATTGAGCCTGCAATTAATGTTTCAATTTCCAAGCTTCTTTAAATGAAAAAAGCTTGTATAGAACTAAAGGGTATCACATATTAGATTCACCAGTGATCTGAATCTTTCCAAGGCATCAGAACAACTTACAAAATAACAAACAGCAGCTTATCAGCACTGGGTGTGCACAACCATTTGTTCATGAAATAATACTGTTGCCTGCTAGACAAAACATGCCAACAGGTCAGATTATCGCTGAGTCTGTTGATCAAACATTCCCTTAAAGTGTGAACAATAAACTCAGTAAGTTAGTTAGCCTGCATCTGAGTCTGTATCTTTCCTCTCTTCCTGTTTGGTGATCATTTCTGAAAACAGGTGTGACTCCAGATGCATCATAGACTATGATCAGAGTACTGTCTCCAGATGTGTGTGAAGATCATGAGCCTGCATAATGAGAAAACAATTAGATTACCTTTATGTAACATGGGTAATAGAATTTGCTGTTTTTAGCTACAGCAAATACAACAGTGTCTTGGAGTACAGAATAGCATTTAATTGTATTGTTTACTGCTAAGTGTTGTGTTGAGTATTACAGTGGTCATACTGATCTAATTTTCCTTAAATAGCCCACTGACAGATTTTTTTTTTTAATTGTTTTATTTACACACATAAGCACGTCATCATAAAACAGGAAAAACTACCAAAGCAAGAGAATCACATTACATTTCTTATAGTCACAGCTTCGAATAATTTAATAACACTTAACTTTTCCCTACTTCAAAGTCCTACAAGAACTGAGGTTTTATAACCCACAGCCCTGTGTAAAATGAGTGTAAAATATATCAGCCGGTAGAAGAAATGGTTCTTTTGTCTCTGTGTTGTTATCCCTTTCTCTTCGCTATGCGTCTCTCTATGTTAATCCTGTAATCTGAGAACCACTTTAGCTCTGCGCCCTCAGCCATGTGACATTAATGCTCCAGAGGCAATGCCTTTGTCATATCTTGACATGCAGTCTTGTAATTTAAATGCACACGAGTACAAACACATCAGAGCCAAACAGCTCTGCTGCTGTAACACTGCAGCTTTGACACTCGGGTCATTTCTGATGGCTTTCCATTGACTGGGAGCCAATGAGGAGTGATTGATTTTAATCTCCATTAAACCTGCCAGTCAGCATTTCTGTCGCGGCCTAGTTATTTTCTGATGAGTGTCCAAGTCATCATGTGTTTACTCATTATGTTCTCAGGGTACCATTAAGTAATTGGCAGAATGATAGTTATGTATGCAATCCAGCCGTGCAAGACACCACTCTGCCATTTGTACCACATCTAAACCAGAGAAAATTACTCTCACACCATTTAACATTTCCTTCTTGGTGGGGAAAAATCCTTAGCAATACACACAGTAAAGCTACATTGGGAAATGTTATTACTTTTGATAGTTGTTAATATTGTGTCTTGTGACCAAATGCTCCTCTGAAGTTAATTTTAATAATTTTTCAGTTGCACAAGTTAAGCAAACACTCAGTGTTGAAATACTGGTTTGATAGCTGATTTTCAGTTCGGAAGCTCCAGGCTAAGATTGTTTGTTTGTTTTTGTTTTTTTTGTTTTTGTTTTGTTTTGTTTTTTTTTTTTTTTTTTTTTTTTTTTTTTTTTTTTTTTTTTTTTTTTTTGTTTTGTTTTAGTTTT
>VUQI01000549.1:19580-30784 GCA_015106735.1 Paratilapia polleni | reverse complement strand
CCCCCTTTTTCTTTTTTTTCTCTCTCTCTCACCTCTCTCTTTTTTTTTTTTTTTTACAGTATCTGTGCTATTCTTATAGTTCCTCTCCCTTACTATAACAGCTCCTCTCTCCTTTTGTTTTACTTACTGGCAATTCTTATCTCAACTGAAGAGAGGATCAAGCCTACATTTGAACTAGGTAATGTTTGAAACAGCAAAAGTAGGTCATTTTGCTTTTCACATGCATCATTCCACAGGTCAACAGAGACTTCTAACATTCTCAGATATGCTGAAATGCTCAAACTATTTGTAAACTATATGTATGGCAGTTTTAACCAGTTTTATTATTCATGCTTTTATTGAGCACTTGAAAGTCACAGTCAACATGCTGTTTTTTTTTTTTAACATACTTACGAATGCAAACACACTAGCTAACCAGACACTTGGATGGTATTTCTGGGGCTGGCCTAATGGTCGCTAGTTTTCAAATATACAAGTTAAAACAGGGTTCTGACTCAGTTTTCACTTACTTTTTGTAGTTTATAGATTTGCTTTGATGACAAAAAGTGAACTTTTTTTTTTTTTATGACTTTATTCTCTGCAGTGGAGCCAGTACTGGAGATCATTTGGGGGGCAAGGCTGGGGGAGGTTATTTTTTTCAGCTCTTTGATGTTTCTCACAGTAGTAGGGTTAAGAACTTTTAGGCAGATAGCTCACCCATGTATGGACTAAGAAGCCACTCAGATTTCTGTCTAAGGCTAAAAGCTCTGTATGTTGATGCACTCTGTTTATAGTTACTCTGCTGGGTGGGTTGACACTGTAAGTGGAAGTGTTGACAGGGGGAAGCAATAGCTGTCACTGCACGATAAAACCCAATCTACAGATAACAATTTTTTTTTACACCATTTATTCTATGGATGCATGTACAGCTGCAGATCTAGCAGCAATATCATCATGTTGAAATTTTATTTCTGTGAAAATAATTATTAGTGTGTGTGAGTGGGCTTGTACGAACCATGGGAATTATCTGTATGAACACCACTCCTATAACTATTTCTTTCTATTACATTATATTATTACTGTAGTTCTGAACATCATCACAAATTCTTTCTTTGTTTATGCTTATATATACTAGTAGATATTACTTCCATTCCACAATATTGCAGATATTAACGTCCACAAAAAACTACAAACAGCAACATGAGGCTATGCACTGTCTTAGTGCTTTAGTTATGTTTCTTCTCCTATATTACTAAATATGTTTACATTTTTGCTGTCATAATAAAAGAGTCCCTTTTGGGTATGTTGCTGGGATAGTGGTACAAGAAATCACGTTTATAGGTGGGGTAATTAGCTGGCATATCCTTCTCTCTCTCTTGCCTTTGTTTCCCGTCTGCATCGATCCGCATAATCTATGAACATTGTGAATTATAAAAATGCTTGCATGTTTTGTTTTAACATTCATCAACAACTGATGCAGAGCAACTATATATCATATGTATCAAGTAAGAGAATGAGTGTAGCACATAAGTGCTGTTTTAGCTACAGCTTCCACCAATGACAAATTTATATTTTTTTTTTCCTGGTAATATTTTTAGTAGGACATTCCTCTTGTTGTCAAGCTACTAAAACATTTAAAGTGTTCTTGATCTTATCTCTGCACCTCACCATCACCAAAACCTCCTCATGAGTTCGCCCTAATGAAGATATAATTATCAGCCATTGCAAGCAAGGATACAAATATATAGACCTGCCTGGTGAATATACAGTATCAGCAACCAAATGTTTTAATCAAACAGTAAGAGAAATCCAAAAGCTACAAGAAGCCTAAAGACAGAACTAAGACTTTATAAGAGTGGTGTAAGCAAGCACAAGACTGTTGTATAAAGGCATAAGACAGCACTGTAAAACCATAATACAACTGCAGGAAAGCAGGAAAAGCATGCAACAGATGGAGGAAGCCAGAAAGAAAGGGTCCTGCAACCCTTGAATTATTATTGCCTCAAGTACTAAAAATTCATCTTTCTCCTGTCAACTGTTGCACAAAGTTTGGAGCATGAAGATATTTGGATTGATGAATGGCCTTCATTTGCCATCAGCAAGTGATAGTGCATGAGATAATGGGGGATGGGCCGTCTGATGCCAGAGCACTCTGTGATACCACCATCAGATTGGACCATTCGTCCTACCTGCAGGGAGGGGCATGTGAAGCATTCTGGTGAGAACAAACCATCTTGTCAAAACTGTGATTCGCTGCCTCTCTCTGTACAGTCATGAGATTAAGGTTAAGCTGTGCCAAAAACCACTGTCAAAACAGGATCAGTGTGCGTGTGTCTATGTGTGTATATGTGTATACATGTGTGTGTATGTGTGACGCTATACAGTATAACAGGGTTATTTCTCTACAGACAGCTCTGGGCAGTTGTGAGACCTATTCCTCTCCAAACTCATCTTGTGGAAATCGATTCACCTTTCGCCTCAAACACACACATTGACACATACACAATTGCACTCAAACACACAGATCCTTACGTGCAAACACAAAGAGGAAAAACCTCACATCTGGTGCCTTGGCACAGGCACTTTTGTGAGAAGTTGGAGTGACATCAATTGCACTCAGATAAAAATGGATTTTGCCCCGGCTGTTGGCTCAGTAATACATTCTGATGCCACAGCAGAGGAAGATTTATCAGGAGTCAAATCAGACGCCTCACTTTCACACCCAAACACATATCACATACGGAGAAGCTGCAAACGGATCTCATGCATAGAATTACACCATGCTCAGTGCTGCATTCGTTTCATTTCGCTCTCTCCAAAGTACCTCATTACTTCTGGGAGGTTTGAGGGTATTAGAAAATAAAGGTGAGTTGCTCTTGTCTATTTGAGTGGATAACGTTTTGAGCATCCTTGGTTGGGTTCACTTTTAAAGCCAATCCTCTTCCTGCCTCTATGGCATCTTCCTCTAGATTTATTTATTTATAAAAGTCTCTTTGAAAACCCAACTTATAGCATAATAGCCTAGTTTAAGTGTAACATCATAAGTTTCCTTTCTTGTCAGTGTGATGACCCAGATTATATCTAGTCTACGTGTTCCTTGGTTTTCTCATTACTGACACTGAGTGGATCACTGGCTTCAAATGTTCTTTTTTGTGCTAAATCCATGACAACCAAAAACTTTACAGGAATTTTTCTTCCTTACCCTGCTGCATTTCACTGCTTTTCGGCATCTAGGTCATCTACTTTCTCACTTCATGGCATCATACTGTAAATACATACATAAATAAGTCTTTTCACTTTCAAATGGTTCAAGAAACATTTGCATTCAAGTCAAGGCATTTTAATTGGCTTAATACTTCAACAAAGATAATCAAACTGTGATATTTGGAGAGATGTTTGCTGAATCAAACTGACTAAGCTCACTGCATGCATGACAGTATACATACTACCCTATACACCATCAGTTTAGTCTTTTCAACTATTCCTATATCGACACAAGAAGAGAAACGGATTATTAGCATACTCACAGTCACATTTTCCAGGAATTCTAAACAACTATTGTCCTATTAAAGAAAAAAACAGATCTTGTGAAAACATACAATTTTAGCTTGCATATCTAAACTACTAAGGGTGTGTCTTCTATATAGATATCTGCATTATACCGCTGACAAATATACAGCTGACGAAATGAGAACTTTGACTGAAGTTTGATTGCCTTTTGTTTGGATAAGAACTTGAGCAAGCACTATACACTGTATTTTCTAAATGAACCCTTTGGTTGGTTTGAAATGGGAGGGACTTTTGAGAAATTTCAGAAAGATGTTGGAAAAAAATGCTATTGCTACAAAATGCAAGAGATGCTGAATTTTACCTATAGACTGTTATGTAATAGTTGGATTTACCCATCATGACATCACCCATTGCTTTCAAAGCCTCCAAATTTCACTGTATTTATATAGTACAAAGAATTTCTATTCAAACCACGAACACAGCCCAGAAATCCACACCTTGTACAGTTGTTATGAAATGGTAAATAAGCTCTAGACACCAAAATTGTTTTTTTGTCAGGCTGTAAGCATTCTTTTTTTTGCTGTAAAATTAGATATTTTTACATTGGAGTCTGTGGGGATTAACTCATTTTTTAATCCAGCCTCAAGTGGTCACTTGAAAAACTCCAGGACCAGCCAACCGACTATACAAGTGCTACCATACTACACAGTACAACTGTGTTTACACCTTGAGGGTATGGATGCTATTTTGCAAAATGAGAACATTTTGGTCCTTACCTCCTCAAGGAACTTGTTTGGAGGATGACAAAGATACAAAGAAAAAAAAGGCTGCATGGATAGAACACAAGGCCACAACAGGACCAGGTTTTATACAGCATACAGCCTGATCTCCATAGCTCAGAAAATGAACTGCAGATGAGTAGTAGCTGCAGACCAATCCTTCACTTTACACCCCTTCTATACCTCTACTCAGAGTTATTAATACACTTCTCAAGTGAATACTGGTGTTGGCTAATAACTATCATCCAGAAGTCTCCACTCTAAAATGGCCTGTAGTGAATGCAGAGCACCATTAGTCTGAAGTGAATGGTAGAGCTGAGCTGGCTGTGGATCAGGACTCTTCATCGTCCAGATATCCAGCTGATGGTCTGTTTTCTGAACAGTGTGTCTGGCATCCATTTTGTGCTCCAGTGGACCCGGTTTTGGGCAGTGATTCAGACACTGCTTTGCCCTGCTGTGGAACACTTACAACTTTGATCCTTAATTGACACAAAATCCTTTACAGTGGGCTACAGAGGAGAACACAGGGAAAAGGATGGGACGAATGGGTGTTTCTCAGGGCATTGGGATTTAGGCCCAGCAGATACATTTGGGGAAAGAGTCATTTGACTCTACAATATGGCAATTAACACAAAGCTAAGCTAAACTATGACCTTTAATTTTGTTAAACAACATAATCAACAATTAATTCTGATTTCAAAAAGCTAACAATTAAGTCTGCAAATGAGAGTTAAGTTTATTGTGGATAACCCTCCATGCATTCTTCATTCATGTTCACTGCTCTGCTGCTGAGCACACAATTAATGGATTTGATTGCTAGGGATGTAATTTTTAACATTTACCACAGGTTCACTGCAATACCAGCGGCAATTATGAATTTGAAGACGATTTTAAGTAAATATTTGGTCACCTGAAACAAAAATTAAATAAATAAATACTTACGAGGCAGATGTAGTGATATGCTTTAGAATACCCTTGTTTTGATAAGCAAAATTATAACTCTTTATTCACCTATCCCACCTCACACACAAACAGGCACAAACAGATAAATAAAAATAAAAAAGGAACAGGAAACTACAAGGACACAAAAAGTTAGATCTATCTTTTCATTGGCAAAACAACAAACAAACAAACAAAAAAAACCCAAAACCAAACCAAAAGATGTGTTACTATTAAATTGATGTTAAAAGGGATGAAATTTTCAGCTTTTTAAGAAATCAGGCATCCAGTAGTCACACTGTTATAACAAGGTAAAGTAAATCTTTTATGCTATAGATAGAATAACATTATTAGTTTATAATGCATTGGGGAAAAAAAGGGGGGCAGAGAGAGAAGTGAGAAGGACAAAGTAAAGGAAGCAGTCTGAGGTAATCTGATGGTAAGGGTATATTTTTGGACTTGAAAAGACAGTTGGGGCCGGGGGACATGAAGGGAGCATTGAGAAAGAACAGGAAAAAAGGTAGACCAAAGGACTCTAGATCTCATGCCAAACCTAATTACCTTTACCTCAGAGAGAACGGCAGGGAGTAACCCCTCTCTCCACAATGAGTGGATGGAGGGAAAATGAATCTCTGGAGAAGAATGACAGAACAATACCCCAATCTGTCCAAAGGTTCATGCATGTCTCACCGTGGGGGTTTGTGCATTTGCTCCACATGGGTGTACAGTTATGAGAATATGAATGCACACATGCACACAGATACACATGCATACACACATATCCCAGTGATTTTTAGGTTTATGAGTGTGCTGCACTGCATCTTGTAAGAGCAATTTCATGAAATTAGCTGACTGCGAGACTCAGAAAGGACACTATTTTTTTTATCAGATACACAGTGATACATAACTTTATGTCTTTGTTAGATAAGTTGATTAAAAACATAAGATATGTAAACAATATTGAGCATCCAGCCCATCCAGTCATGCAAGCATCCATTATCTTAAATGCGTATCCAAGCAACGTTGTGGCGGGACTAGAGCTTATCCCAATTCACATCATATCAGAGGCTGGATGCGTCTTAAAAAAGGTTACCAGTCCAGGGCTAAATAGCCTTGCATGCATGGATTGTAAAGCTAGTGCACCTGGAGAAAAAAAAACACATAATGCCCAGGACGAACATGTAAACTCCACATTCAAAGGCCCCAGCCAGACTGTAGGCTTGAACATAGAGCCATTTTGCTAAGAGGTGAAGGAAAGAAAAGGACAATGGCAAAGGAGGGAATAAGCTTCAGTTTGTCATTTCTGGCTTATTACTGTCCTCATATCTTTAACTTGGTATCATGTAAGGGAATATAAGTGGAGAGACAGAGCAAGTAAAGGAAAGAAAACAGCAAGACCAGAGGCAAGGGGCATACAACATATAGGGAAACTGTACCTTGTATTGGACAAGAAGAAGTGATGAAGTAGAAAAAAAGTACAAAGAGATGTTTAGAGAGTTAAAAATGATACAAAACAGGTGGAGAGAGAAAGAAAAAAGACAGCAACAGATAAAGAAAGGATTAATGTAGGCATAATAGAATGAGGTTAGGCAGATGGTTGGAAAATACAAATACTATGTCCAACAGTAGACTGTTAAGCCATATTAAAACTGTGCTTTGATTTGTTGGCACTTTTGGCAGGACATTCTTTGTCATTGTCTTCCAAAATGACCTATAAGACAGTCCAAAGTATAATTGGAATTTATTCTTCTAATTTGCCACCTTAATTGAAGTTTTTGTGGCTCCAGTAGAGGTGGCAATGCTACATATCTAAACATTAATTGGAGCTAATGAAAACAAGTTTGAAGATTAAAATATTTTGATTTTTCCATTTAAAAGAAGTGACTTTATAATAGCTTTTTAACACACTACTTATTTCTGCTTCAATATAGGCTAAAGATCACATTATCCACTACCAGCACAACATACCCAAAAAAAAAAAAAAGTGCCTGCAGTCAGCTTGCATTGTAGGTAATATAAGGAACATAGAAATAAGGAAAATCTGGTCATAGTGAGTCTGGTAGTGGTATAGACATGATTTCAGATAGCCTATTGGCTAAGGTTTTATACTGACACTTAGTACTCCAGTCGCATGGTGTGATGGCATTATAGCATGCAAGTAATGCTTATATCAAACATTTTACTTCGATTGTGTAACAGTGCATGCTAAGCAGCAATCACTTGACTATTCTGCACAGCTTGCTGTGTAGAATAGGGGAATGGTTTTTATGTCAAGTACTGTACAATGAAGAGAGGCCAGAGGTTGTGTTTTAAGTAATGCAATCTGCATCAAGCTGAGAAGTACCTGTCACTCCTCTGGGTGAACTGTAATCACAGAATGATTTTGGCTTCTGTGCAGATCTAATATTACCTTCTGCTGGTCATATTAATAGGCCAAGGCTCTCAAGTGCTTTGCACCTCTGCTGAAGTACAAAATATGTGCACTATGCTTGTTATGTACTGCAACACCTTATGAAAGAAAACAGACATTTGTAACATCCTGTACTCATAATAAATATATGCACTCGTACATTTTTGTAACTCAAGGTGGAGACTCATGACCAACATGAGTAATCATTGTATGATTATACAAGATTTCACCTGTAATCAGTGACTTGTTGAACTAGCATGATTCTGTTGGCAGTGATAGATTCTGTAAACAAAATGTTTAGTGCATGCAAAGTTCATGTAATTGCACTCAGAAAATCACTGAACTTTCATATTTCTTGGTGTCAGAATCCTTACATATCCTGTCATGAGCTGGTTGATGCTTACACATTTTCTATCATAGTGCCTGATATGTCATATGAGAATAGATTTTTTGTTTGCAACCTTTGGGATTCTGCATGTTATATACCACTTCTTCCCTTGTACCAGTCTAAGAAGAGCTTATCCTGCTATGAATGAATGCCTTATGGAAAGACTTCTGTTTTCACTGGCACATATCTATCATATCATTTGGCCTCAATCAAAATTGAGGCCAAATTTAATTCTAACCATCCAAGACGCACCGTAAATTCTATCTAAGGCTAAACTTACCAGGTCAGCTGGTCCATTCTCATTCATGTACGTTCTCACTGGTTGGACAATCGGCAGTGCTACTTTCATGAGGAGAAAAGCACTACCTTTCATCCTTATGAAAGTAATGACAGTGATCCAGGATAAGGATTCCTGGATTAATGTGGCAAGCAGAATAAACTACCTTTGAAAAAAAGTTTTGTTTTTGTTTTTTTTTATTTTGAACTTATCCAACCTAATGAATACTATTACTTTGAACATTTTTAATGTAAAATTTACTAATTTTCAGGTTATCAAGTTTTTTTTTTTTTTATTAATTTGTACAGATCATACTTTGGTGCTAAATTTTGGACCCCAGTATCTTCACTTCTGACTGAAAATACCAATGGGTATTGCAGCAAATGCTGAACCAGGTCCATCTTTATAAATAATAAAGATAAACCTTCATCTTTTGTAAAAAAAAAACAACCTTCATCAACACAATTCAGTTCAATTCAATTCAATTTTATTTATATAGCACCAAATCACAACAACAGTCGCCTCAAGGTGCTTTATATTTTTGGGTAAAGACCCTACAATATTAGAGAGAAAACCCCAACAGTCAGGAGACCCTCTATGAGCAAGCACTTGGCAACAGTGGGAAGGAAAAACTCCCTTTTAACAGGAAGAAACCTCCGGCAGAACCAGGCTCAGGGAGGGGCAGCCATCTGCCACGACCGGTTGGGGGTGAGGGGAAACAGAAGAGAGCAGAGGGAGACAGGAGAAAAGACACACTATGGGAGAGAGACAGAGTTTAATAGTAACTAATGATTAACTGCAATAGTGGTGTATAAACACATGGAGAGTGAAGAGAGGTGAGTGAAAAAGAACTAAGGTAGATTAACTAAGGTACAGTTCAGGGTCACCTGATCCAGCCCTAACTATAAGCTCTATCAAAAAGGAACGTTCATCAGAACCCCTCTGGACTGTCACTGTGCTAATATAGTGACCTATTGAAATTTAATATGGAGCAACTACAACAACTAGGGTCTTACTGTTGATACTACTCCATTCTACTCTACTGCTTCATGCACTGCCTTACATATGATGGCACCATTTATTTTTCCTTCACTAAAGCTGGACTAGATGCAGGATGCTGATAGCAGAGCTGTTACAGTGCTACTGTATTTCATCTTAAGATTAAACTGTATCCTTGATCATGTTGGTTGGAGCGAAAGGCTAGTGTATGTAAAGCACTTTAAGTCCATCTTAATCTCGCTCTAACAGCTACAGAGAGCTCATTTCCAGACAGATGTACAATCTCAATGGATTTCTCCTTTAGTGCTATCTGATGGTTAGGGACCATAAACCACAGCCCTGCCACTCAGGTATGAGTATCCATCCATTTTCTACTACTTATCCAGGTGCGATTCACTGGAGTAAACACACACAAATATTGTACAATCACATAATCATGTGCAAGCACACCAAGAGGATACAGGGGAGAGTTTTTCGTCTTGATGCATTCTGCTGTCATAATATTTTCATTTTGCTTTTCCTGCCTTCCTATTCCCTTCTATCTTATTAATTTCATCTCACTTCCCATCTATTTGCTCCCTCCTCCCTTTCCTCTTTGGGGTCACTGCTAAGACTGTGAACACAAACACTTTACCTACCTAGGTCCTACCTACCTTTCTGTCAATCACACTCTCTCGCTTGCCATATCTCTTTCATGCTGACAAAATCCAATTTATGAAAAACCTTTGCAAGCTTGCGTGTGTATTTCAGAGAGGATGTGCACTCAGAGAAATGTGCGCATGTTTTTGTAATATATGTATGACTATGCAAGTGTGTATTGTATATGTTCATAGAAGGTTATTCTCATGGATATTTATGTATGGGTGTGTATGTGTGTCTGTCCAAAGAGATAAAGTTAGCCCTCCTGTCTGAAGGTTCCTGGTGGAAGGCAATAAAAGCTGTCACAGTGACGAGGCCTCGGCAATGAGATTTTCAGGATAGTTGTAAATGTTCAATCACTTTTCCTCTTTTCTCTTTACATCTCTCTCCCCATGGCCAAAAAAAAAGTAGAGAAAGGGTAGAGACACATGGAAGAATAGGGAGAGGTTAGCGAAAGAGAGAAAAAAAGCAAAAAAAAAAAATTATTAGGATGAATAGAAAGAGAAACAAAGATAAATGCACAGAGAAGAAGGGGAGGAAAATAAGGAGTTGTAGGAGAGTCAGTGATAGAGAGAAGTGATTGGACACACAGCAAGGACATCTTGGTGTTTAACACCACTCCTAACCCTGGACAGATGGCCCTGAGCTGGGAACAGGGATGAGTGAGCAGAATCAGAATTTGTCTGTGTGTGTACGGGAGTGTGTGTGTGTGTGTGTGTGTGGTGTGGGTGGTAGTATTATTACTGTGATTATATTATAATTATGTTAAGCCTTAACATCAGGAGGGGGAGAGAAAATTACATTTCTATTACATCTCATGGCAATACTATCAATACTACTACTACTAATTTTATGCATGTCTCTCTTGCTGCTACCACTGCTCATAAAATCTTTGCTCCAGCTTCCACCACTACTACCACCAACAATGCTGCACATCTGTACAGCACATCTGTATCTTACTGAACGACAATCAAGTCAAATGGAGAGCTAATAATTCTTCTATTTCAAGTTGCGTGTACCAAGTTGCTTTTGCTATATTCATATATTCTTGCCTCAATGGAGGTGAAGCAGTTGAGGATTGAGCTATCTGTCCATCTGCAAGACGAAGACAGCCACCCCTGCATCATTCCTAGTAAGCAGCTGACTCAATCACAATAAAAGCCTGATGCGCTAGCACTGCGTACTCACAGTGGCTGCTCAGGGGAGATCCATGTGATGGGAAGGATGAGGACAGAGAAGGGGGGGGGGGGGGGGGGGGGGGGGGGGGGGGGGTTGGGGTTTTGT
>VUQI01000549.1:0-19560 GCA_015106735.1 Paratilapia polleni | reverse complement strand
GTAGAAGGCTGCCTTTGGGCTTCTCTTTCTCTCTCCTCACCTCTTCTGTCTCTCTTAGGATAATGAATCAGGCATAGAGAGTGGGGTTTCACAGACTGGTCAATGCATAAATAACGCCTGCAGAATACAGGCCCTGTTATAGTGTTGCTGCATGAATCCAGGATTTCTCTCTCTCTCTCTCTCACACACACACACACATACGTGGACACAGACCTCTATCAGATAATAGATGGTGTGGTACTATAACAAGGTCTGTACAGTCATAAAAAGCTTTCAGACAAATGGCAATCTGTCCTTTATCATAAATTAGGTGACATGTACAGGGCGAGAGAGAGATCACTGTATGTGTGTGGGGAAACTGTTGTGTATGACAAAAAGAGGAATCAGAAGTAAGACAGAATCAGAGATAAAGCACTGACAAACTTAGCTGCGGTAACTTTCTAGGTTATCACAAGTGCTATAGAATTTTCATATTACTTATCCCAGTGGACAGTCATACTGTTCAATTACAACAGCAAAATCTTACAATATTCTCTATGCCTACCATCCATCCAGTCGTATCTTGCAGAGAAATCTCCTCTCATGAAACTTTAATTTGGATTCTCAATTCTGTTTTTACAGTCATTTTATTTTTCAGTTCATTATCTTACTTTAAACTTACCACATTCCCTTCTGAATCTCTTTTTCTATTGATTGCTCTCTGCAGCAGCTTTCTCTATGGTCCTTATAGGGAACATAACAAACACCTTGCTCTGCATTTTCTTTGTACCAAGAACCAAGAACTTTAATTCATCCATTATTTAATCAGCTCAAAAAAGGACCAACAGCCCTAGACGGACCTGAGACCAGAAACAATGATGGCGTTTGTCGCACATTTCAGCAGTCAAACAGATTGCACAACATAAAAATCATGCTTTTATCTCATCCATGTTATTCGTGTCAGTCTTGCTTTGTATCTCTGCCACTGCCTCACAGAGTCTCCATCACGAAGCATATAGAGAGTGAAACCCCTTCTTTGCTCACTGTGTGGGACTTAATAATTCAAAAGCACAACACAAGACACAAAATTGTGTGTATGTGAGAGAGAGAGAGATTTTTTGTGCTGTTGGCATAGCTATACATTCATGTTCAATGCAAATATTCTGCAACACATGAAACACCTTATACACTCACTAAGCATTGATTAATGTTTAGTACAACAGAATCCTGACAAATATTGGAAAACTGCATTGAGAAGATAACAGAGATCAGAGATATGCACATAGTAAAACACAAAGTTACAGGTCACATTAGGACTGGGCAATTATTCATTAAAATTATTCATATGTTGGCTTTCATTGTAATCATTTATGGTTATGGTCCTGTTTGAAAGTCCACATAAAGATACAAATGTCACTTAAGGACACCATTTACATTAAAATGTCACACCAGTTAGGTTCCTCAAAGACCTTCACAATGTGTTTCTGCTCACACAGACCAGAGTCAGCAGAGGCACCACACATCATGCACTCCTGCCATCGGCAGCAACTTGGGACACACCCATGAGTGAAGTACCATGCTCAACTATATATGCACACTTCATATCCTTGAGTGTCGCTATGTCTTGTTCAACCAATAGCTTCATACCATTAATGCAGTTCTCACATTAAACACTGCTGAAAATCACGAATGATAGTTATTGACTGTATAGAAAAACCCACCTAACATACTAAATCTTTTTTCCCTATTTTTTTCCCCGGGAAGCTCGTCTTTTTTTCCATTTTAGCTGATTATCACAGCAGAAGGTTGTAAAAGTAGAGAAAAATGTATGGAGTCTGTGCTGCAGCTGGTAATATGCTGACAGGGAAGAGTTTCATATCGGAAATGCATCTCTCTCTTTCTGTCTTTGTCTGTTTCTCACAGTCTTTTTCTTTTCCTCAGAGGCTTGTGCTGAACAAACTGCTACAACTGAAGCTATTAGATAAGGAGTGTGTATTGTGTGTGTTGTGTGGCTGCAATTGTTTGTGTGGTGGTGGGGTCAAAAGCTCTTTATCAGTGCATAAATCCATGAGGGTGTTCATGTGTTTAGTAGTTATAAGTGGTTATGGGATGCACTTGCTTGTTAATGCACGGTGTAAGAATGTGTGTATATACTCTCTATGTATGTATACAGTCTGTGTGCCTTATAATGAGAAAATAGGGGGAAGTTAGCTGCTGAAAACAGCAACGTCCAACTCCAACATCCAACTCCCATCGGCTCTCTGTAGACAAAACGCCAAGCCAGCAGGCCAACGGATTGTGTCTGAACCTTGCCCAGGCACACACACACACACATGCAACACGTACCCTCAGGGCAATGCAACAACAGCCGTTGCCCTGCGGCATGGGACACTCATGTGTGGAACTGAACCAAAATGCAACAGAACAGACTATCAGAGTCTGGCGGATCGGTTTATTCCCAAACACATTTAATCTCACACACATACACACACACTGAGAGAGAGAGAGAGAGAGAGAGAGAGAGAGAGAGAGAGAGCTCTGACTAATCTATTGTCAACAGCACAGCAACCCAGTCCAACCAGACTCGCCACTACTGATATAATCCAATTGCACTGGAGCTGCAGCATTTTGCTGCAGTGATTGTGGCAACATGTACCATCTATAGGCAGGAACATGAATAGCAGGTGGACTTTAAGACATGAAGATGCACAGCAGAAATTTATAACATGCCAGACATAACCTTTATTATGTTGCTGGATAATTTAAAACCCTATCAAAATAATAATGAAAATTAAACAGCAAAATCTGCTTTACTAGTGACATAATGATCCCTACACTACCATCAATTGGATAACATATTGTTAAATTAATGTATTACAGGCTGTGGATTTTTTGATAAATTTCAAAAGAATTAACTATTTATTTGTGTTTCTTTTTTTATACTAAAGGTAAAAGCAGGATTTATTGTGAAAGTGGCTTGAACACATCAATCTGGTACTGAGCTAATATTAATTAATTGAAAGCTAATCTGATCAGACTAATTTAGGATTGGATTAAGAGCTGCTCATTCATTACTTTGAAGCAAATGCCTGATATATGTAGAATGGATCACTTCAATTCACACTGAAGAGAAAGGGATGTAAAGTAAGAACTGTATACTGCTTGCAAAAGATCATTTTCATTTTCTGTGGAGTATAAATCTTCATCAGGATGATTGTGACACAGCAGCCTTTACATTGCCTAATTACTGTTTCAGTCCCTTTAGATTATCTGACCCTTTTAATCCAATAACTTTTGGACATTTGACTTACATTAGACTGAATGTGTTATCAATTGGAGGAAATGAGAGGTAGCCAGGGGATTATTCGCATCATTCAACCGGTCTATGGAGAAACATTCTTGTTCTTTCACAACATCAGGTAGAGATGTAGCAAAACTGAAAACAGTTAATTGTCTGTAATATTATGCATATACTTTGAAAAGACTGACAAAGGTTCAAATTCAATGTCTTGAGTAAGGGATGACTGCAGTTTACAGTATGTTAAATTATGATAAATCTGATATATGTGGGATGCAGGGGTTTGGTCACAATACGCTTCGATAAAGAAACTGTCAATGAATGAAAAGATCAAGAAAACAAAGTGTTTTAGTCAGCCTGGTAAACTGTAACCCTGGTTAAGTCTACAGTTAAGCTGAGAACATCCTCAGATCTTATTCAGATCAAAAATGTGGTTTAAATTGTAGAAAGGCTAGTGAATAGTGATGTCATATATATTTTTCTCTTTTTTACATAAACACACGTCAAACATAACAGAAAAAAATATATATAATTCATTCTTAAATCCTAATAAAGCAGCTACACATGTCATTTGTTCAGCCTGATTTGTTCCACAGACATCTAACATGTTATGGAGTGCTGTGCAGACTCCACAAACTCCTGTTTTGGGAATTAAAACTGATAGGAGTTTATGTAATGAAGCCAGTTTAAGAGTTAAACCCATTGACGATGCTGGCAGCTGAAATCTATAGCTACATTATTAGGCTGGGTAACATAAACTGGTAAACGTCTCCCTTCCTGACAAAGTACAGCACCAGCCAGCACATGTTGGAGGGTGTTCGTAGGTGAAAGGCTCATCTGATCACCTGACTAATAATCTGATGGGGTGAAAATGGATGAAAAACAAACGTGAGTTAAATATGTATGTGCTCCTACAAATGCACATATCTGCTTCAGCAGATCGAAAAGCAATGATGTCTTTCTTTGTTAATATAGAAAATATTTGTGTGATTTCACTCTAGGTGCAAAAAGAAAAAACAAAGAATACTTACAAATGTTTATTCATGTTTATAGCATTTCTTTTTCTGCCATCTAACAGATGAATATTTCAAACTCAGTCATAAGCAAAACAGAAAGATTTTTAGTACAAATTTGCATCTCATGTTTCAGTTTTCCAGATGTTAGAATAATGCATTGTATGTACAAATAGATGGAGTTTGATCAGCACTTGAACCCACCGATCAATGTATTAAGGGGGCATACTGGATTATGTCTAGAGTTAAATCAAGTTTACAGCATAAGTTAAGCATGGGTTAAGTATAAAACAATGTAGCTCTGAAGTCCAAATCTTAAATGCCGAATCGGGTGCTCAGTCTTGACAAATACAGAAACCAACAAAGAATTCCAGCACTCACTGATAAGTGAAACCAAAAATATCTTGCATATCAATGATAAATATCAAGAAGAATTCCTATTAGTGAGTGTCTGTATTCTGTTTGTTAGCATAAGTCTATTATGTAGTACATGCCCGTATGTTACAATCAAACTAAATTAGACATAATAAAGTGCAGAGGTAAAGAGACGTAATAAAGCAGCCTTGAAGTTGGTCACTGTTATTAAGTAGTCATGAAGCTGGGGCTCAGATGGTTAGAAGATAATAATACTACAATTTACTAAGTGATTTGCTTAACTAATAATATCACTTTACTATATTATACTCAAAAAATTTCCATCCCAAAGTAAGGCCTGCAGGTATTCCTCTCAGGCTGCAGAGTGCCTCAGCAACCTTCAAACAATGGTAGAGTGCCCTGTATGATACCTGCTTTTTTCGGTATTCTGTCCACAGTTCATTTTAAATTTTGCAAAAACAAAACTGATGTTTGTTAATTTTTTTTATTTCATACATACACACTGTGTGATGCTGTGATTAATGTCTTTTGGGTTTTGTTTTTTTTCTTTTCTTATGGATATGTTTCTGTATTTAACATAAAATTAAAAACGAATGTGAAAGTAACTTTAAAAGCTGAATACAATTACTGCCTACAATCAGATGATTCCCTTACAGGAATTATTTTTCATATACCTGTATATAACATGTGATATACAGGTCTCCCCCCCAGGTGGGCACCTGATCAACAAATTCACTGTATTATCTGCCTAAAGCTCTACCTTTTTATTGGAAGTCAAGTTGGATTATATCCTCAAGGCTGAGTGAATAGTATAGTCAAGCACCTAATACATCTTTATTCCACAGGCCGCAGGCTTCTCTTCCACAGCCAGATCTTTGTATTTGTCCAGCCAAGGCCAGCACTGTAGTCTGGCAGTGGCCGGATAGTGTGCAGAGCAAAAAGGTGAAGGTGAGTCAAACTGGCACCGTAGTCACAGAGCCAAGTTGATAATTCTGTTAGCTTATATAGCCATAGGAAGAGCTATAGTTCTGCATGCACCCGGCTTTCAGAGCAATCTCCTGAGACACAGACAAAGAGTGGGAGAGAGTGGGGAAGAGATAAAGAGAGGGAGTGAGGGAATAGAAACATGAGGGAGAGAGAATAAAATAAAGAGAGAAAGAGATAAAAGGGCTTTCTGTATTCACTCGGCTTCCATCCTCTTTCCCCCAGCGGGCTGGGATCGCCTCCACTTATTGAAGTATAAGACCCATTGGTGGATTGGCTGATAGCTAAGACAATATATGGGAGGGCAAAGGAAAGGAGGACAAAAGAGAGGGAAGAAAAAAAGGGAATATGGCCAAAACATAGAGGAGTGAATGGGGAGAAAGTGAAGAAGAGGTTTCCCTCCATTTATGCCCTGTATTATTCCACACAAACACGAAGGGCTGCACAATCCACACAATAGTCTAACTACAGTATTAGGTCACTGCAGTGGTGTGACCTTGCTTCACACACCAAGGTCAAAAAACACAGCCAGACAGTGGATGGAAGCCGGCAAGAAGAGATGCAGGAATCTCTAAATCTCTATTAAAGGCAGTCATTTTGCCTCCTATTAGCTTTCCCATTCAGTGATAACCAAACAGGCATTGAAGAGGCTATTGTAAGCACTTGTACCCTAAGAGCTGTCTTTACCCTCAAGGACCCACCATACATAAGATTCATTTAAATGCATGAGGTTAAAATGTTATCAATGATGTCTGAAATTGGTGAACATGAAAATAGGAAAATACAGTATGGCCAAATTGCTAAGAATCTCATTATGAATAAAAAGTATTTGGAATATAAATGTGGCCAGCTGTTTGTGATAATGTAGCATAGTAAGACTTGCTTCACACTTGATATTAAAATATAATCTGACACCTTTATAGAAATACTGAAAAATAAGTAAAGAACAAAAATATTTTGTGATAAAGACACTATAACCGGAATTTTAAGCTTCCAAATTTTTTTTTTTTCTTTACTGCAGAAGGACACAATGGAAGGTCCTGAGTAAAGCTCAGGATTAAACACTGTTGGTATTAGAAAGTAAAGAAAAGTGCTTACATAGACTTTGAGACCATGGGCCCCTGGGCACAGACATGTTGTACTCAAATTTCTCCTACCATTCACGGAGCAAATAGGAACACATCAAAGGAAACCTGTGCTGAAGGTTATACTTATAGAAGTCAGTCATTTGTCTTTGTGAGTCGTTTCACTGTAACATATTTACTGCAGTATTTGCTTGAACAGTGAAACTGTTAAAAAGTTGTGAAAAATAGTTCTGCTTAATTTTGCAATTATTTGTCTAACCTTAATCATAAAATAAGTTTATTTGTCATAAATATAATCGCTTTCTTATCTTAATCATGTTAACCACATATTTAAAATACATCCAAATGAAATCCTGCAATTATTACTCCTGCATACCAGCTTATGTGCTCTGAGGTGCCTGATTGATTTAACTGTTTGGGGCACCCATTGAAATGAGATGTTCATCAACTGTAACCCCACATCTTTCAAGCTTTTTGATAGGGGTTACATATATGTAATGCAACTACATAAACAAGAGAAGGAAACAAAGCAGAAATGTCTGTGAGTGGTTTTCAAAACATGCTGTATGCATACATTCTTGCACAGTCTCACGTAACAGGCTTTGTTGGTTTGGAAAAGAAAGGAAAATAAAATACTACACTGAGAGAAAGTAATAAAGAGCTGTTTTGTGAATGAGAAGCTTGACATTATCAGCCTCCCTGGAGAAGCACAGCCATCTGTAGATAAATTAAGGCCCTCACTTTAAAGTTAATTGGATCAACCGACAGTTCACCTTTGCAGTCTCCAGGGTCACCTCAGATTATTCATATCCAGGTAATTATGTATTGCATGGATGTCTTTTTGTCAGCCTGCCATCTATGGCCTGAACTCAGCACAACATGTGAGAAGGTTAAACTAGCCTCTGGCAGTGGAGCACAGGGACCAAATAAGGTGAAATAGTACCATAACATTTTTAAGGGGCCATGATACAGTGCTGTAATTGGAGGGAAAAATACAGGATCTGTTAGACAACTAATATGTGTGTTCCTCCCCGATGAATCATCCAAAACAATATGCATATGACTTATACCAAAAATCTTGGTATTTACAATATAAGAGTTATTTCACAAAATTACTTTTTTCTTGTTTCTGACAGTAACATCATCTGATCACCCACACAATTCTTCCAGTCTCTCTTTCTCTCCCTGTCTGATACACACACACACACACACACACACACACACACACACACACACACTCCTTATCACAGCTCACCTCAACTCAAACACATTCACATAGACACACACACAGTCTTGCCATGGGAGACTGTGGCTTCTGTCCCGGTGAATAAAAACCCCATTATTCAGCTAATTAATAACTTAATTAAAGCTCGCTGGCACGTCAACCGTGCTTGATTACATCATTATTAGGAGTAATTGGGGATTTCTTTAATGGCACCTTGAGAGAAGAAGAGAGAGAGAGGCTGAGAGAGATGGAAGGTGAAATAGAGAGAGGGAGAGAGGTGTTCTTTCAGCTACAGAGTGTTTGGTTTTCCTCAAATGCTTAAATGAATATTTAGAGAAGTATCTGTGGAATAAAACAGCAGGAGAATTCAATTTAACTCTGTTTAATATGGATCTGTCAGTTAAGTATAATTTTGGCATCAATGAGTCATCAGTAAATCACCTGGCAGCTGCTGCTGTCCCCTTCATTACATTTTATAATTTGTGAATTAAAATATAAAGCTGACTTAATTCCATGTAACTAATATTAAAAAAAAAGAAATGCAGATAAGCTTGTAGAAAATGTGCAGGTGATTATTCAAACCCTACTGCAAGACAAAATTAATCCTGGACAATTGTTCTAAAACCTGGATTCCATTACCTGTAAACAATGTATGTACAATTCTTGCTGTGTATAAAATTGTTGCATAGCAACTACAGCAAGGTTAGTGAAAACAAAGAGCTGTATTTATGCAAAAAGTCTATAGTTAAGATAATAAAACTGAAACAATCTTTGAAACCAGTTGAGATGATGTGCAAACTTCGTTCTCCTGTAGAAAAGTCTGACCTACTGCATGTCCAAACTTAGAAAACGTACTTTAGGATTTGTTTAAATAGAAAAGGACATAAAACTTCATGGACTGACTTTACATCTAATCATGAGGCACAGAATTGTCCAGTATGGATATAATTCCTAGAAAAAAATGGGATTGGATTCTTCTGCATTTCTAAAAAATCCCTCACTAAAGTCTAGACTATAAGGTAAGGGATTTTTTTCCCCTCAGATCATTGCTTACTTGAAAATCAAGGCAGCAAATATTTCATATAAGTCCAACTTTTTTTTCTTTTGTCGATTAACATAAAGCCAGCCCAGTGCACAGGGAAGTGTATAACATTCATACACACCACATAAAACAGAAAAAAAACTGTTTCAAAAATTTTCTTGCTGAGTCTCCTGTTCACAGTATCTATATTGTTAGTAAGGTGACAACAATCCATACACAAGTGTTGCAAAACAGCTAATTCAGGTAAATTAGGAACTACTGTAAAATGGTTCTGTATCGTCACAATACATTACTAGTGCATTTGTTTTCCTTCAGCTACTAACGATTAAAGTAGGACATGTTTATGAGACCTATGGTCACAGGGAGCCAATTATTTTGATCATTATAGTAAACCAAAGACTGCCAAAGTGGGAGATATAATTGCTGTTGTAAAGTATCACAAATAAGTCTGAGAATGGCATATCACTATGTAGAGACAGTAAGAAATCAGATTTTTTTTTTTTTTACACACACATATGCACAGCTTAACAGAAAAACACTCCAACCAGCCACCATCCCATAAACAATATATCAGCTGTTATCTCTGCATTATGCCTTCTACTGGACTATTATGCCCCATCTGAGAATGTTCCTTTTATCTCTAACTACAATGACCGGGGACAGGAGGCCACTAATGAAATTAGTCCAGACAAACCCCTTCCATTCTCTTTGTGCCTCATTAGAGCCTGATGTCAGTTCACTGTGAACCATCCAGCAGCACACTGCCCAGCCCTAAATGAGAACCATTAAATACCTGGAATTTTCACCTCTGTTTGTGTAATTAGCTGCTGGATGAACAGGGAGCAAATGGCAAATGAACATGTGGAAACAAAGGGCTGCAGTCTTTTTTCCCCTTTGGTAGAGGTATATACCCAATATAAATAAAACAAATTATTTCATCATTTAATTATCCAGAGGAAGTGTTTACTGCCTATAAATTCAAAATGTTTGAATTTACATTTTTTCTTCATATTAAAATATCCACAATGCTACAATTCAAAGTCTCTTCTCGAAACCTTTACAAATCCTTGTGCTGCCAGCCTTCGCTTCCTAATGTTGTTTCACCTTTAACTTTTCTCAAATGTTTTATTGCTGTTTATTTTCTATCTTGTCTTGTGAAGCACTTTGTAACTTTGTTTTTGAAAGGTGTCACATAAATGAAGCCTATTATTATTATTATTGTTATTATTATTTGCTATCATTATTATTATCATTAGTAGTAGTAGTATTAGTAGTAATAGTAGTATTTAAGTATATCTTAGGTCCATCCCAGTCACAAGCAAGTCAACACAAGTATAGCTCAAGTCCAGTGAAATCAGCATGTATGCATGATTGGCCCAAGTCATGTCACAAAAACAGCCTTAAGCCTTAAGCACAAATGAAACAAAATCTCAAGTCTATCAGTTTTAGATACTGCCTGGCTTGTAAGAACACTAGGTGAGCTAATTAATTGATAGGCTTAACTGTTAAAAAAGCAGACCTTCAGTTCAAAGCTTGCTGGTATGAGGCCAGATGTTAGCAATCTAAGACTTGAGAGTTTACTTGGACACAGGCTGTAGGCTGCCCACCCAATCAACAGTTAGGAATAATGGTGATACTTGAACTTTTTTTTTTTTCGACTAGCATATGACTGAAAGAGCAAGATGCATGTTTGAGTTATACTCCTGCCCATAGCAACCACCAGCCTGGATAGCATGTCTCAAGTCATCTGAAGTCCCTATGAAGTTTTGTACCAATATCAATTCGATCAAGACAGGTCCAGATTAAGTTTTGCTTCTTGTCAAATCTACTCTAATGTAGAGTTTCAAGTCTTTGATGGGAAGATAAAATAAAGAATGAAGTCGTCACCATTTCTAGCTTACCTTCCATTATGTAAGACTAGCTCAGAAACATCCCTATGTGTGGAAAAAGATAGATTGCTTCCTTTGTTTTTTGTTCTAACATAAAGAGGCACACTGGGGGGTAAGTGGAGAGAGCAGATGAAAAAATAATAACATGAGCATGTGGTACAGTACATACTGAATTTGTTGGAGCTTTTGCAAATGACTAGCTGTGCAATAATAAATGTGTTTGGACCATCTGAGGGGACTACGGTGTTTGTGCAAAAGAGCTATTCTTAAGTGGATTTTATTGTTTTCTTTCTTCCTCTAAATCCCCCTTTTTATGCTTCAGTAGATGAAGAAAAATTACCAAGAACGAAGGCTGGGTATTTCATTTATAAAGTGCATTCAAACAGATGTTTAAATCTAACCTGTGAGAATTAAAGAGCCAGCATTTTTGTCTAAAATTGCTGATCTACTTTTAAATCCTTATTTGTTTAATTGAATACAGTCTAACACAGTGGGAGTAGATTGACTATAAGCTTGTTTAGAGACACAATTTTCAAGTTAATCTTCATACACAGAGGCACAGTCTGAAACAAACAACTATATTACTCACATTATCTTTTTATTATTTGAATATTAAGGGTGTTATAGTCATTCTTTTAATCATGTAAAAGAAGAAACAATTTTTTACTTCACATACTTTTACCTAAGTGCTGTATTTAATTCCATGTCCTCATGATATTAAATACTTACTTTATATTACCTCCTACTGTTAGTGGTCCCCTTGAAAAAATGTAACAATTGCTCCCTTGCATAGTATGAAACCCCATGAGTCCAACCCCGCAGGGAGATGGAGTTTGTATCATCACAGTGAGAGGCAGATTATTCTCTACTCAAAAAAAAACAAAAAAAAAAACTGGTCTGTCAAGTCGACTAGGATCAAAACAGGGACTGAAGCTGTCACCTTGCTGGAGTGAAGAGGGATTTGCATAAATTTAGGTGTCCACCAGATGAAAGATACATCAAACTCAATATAAAAGTATAAGAAAGTGAAATCATTTAGGTAGACATATTGTTGCAGCCTCAAGACTGTACTGTTCTTTTTTAAAAAATCTCTGTCAAGTCCTAAACAGTCAGTTAGGATCTTTCTATTCCTTAGTGTCATCTGTTCATGTTATTTCATCTTTTAGATTTTATTTCTGTGATGCTTTTGGATGTAAAGCTCCTTATAGCTCTTCCTATAAGGAAAAGCACAGGCTACCTATCAGTGCTGTTGAGAAATCTGATGTGCTGTTGTTGCCTTCCCATGTAGCTACCCAGATATGGATCATTTAAGTATTTCAGCATGCACATACATACTCCCTTTCAAACCTGCCAGCAACCTGAGTATATCATTCATGTCCACAGTCTAGTGTGTTAATCAACCTATTAGTCAGTCAAATATTCTTGTCATATTTTCAAATACTCAACATTTCACTTTAACCTATTATTTAGTCTGTCAGAGTGTTGAAGTAGTAACAGGGTGGACTTACTGTTGTACTGACATAAATGAACCTACTACTACAGCCTTACAGTATTTTTATGGTTCACATTAATAATGAGACCAGCATTGAAAAAAACTGACAAACTCAAACTTATTAATGATATATTATAGTCTGGCTCCAATAAATTCAGTGTTTTGTCTGTTAGGATACAGTATATAAACAAAGTCTAAGGAATCATTCTTTTATTGTGCAATTTTTTTTCATACATCAGAAGAAAATTATAAACATGGAAAATTAATCTAGACATTGTAACTCTTTATGTCATTGAATTCATAATTCACCAATTATCATCCTACTGATGAAACAAGTTTTCACTACTGAAAGCTAATTTCTAAAGAAAGTACATCATGAAGCTCAACATTATTTCTCAAACTATTAAAGTAATTTGCATACAATTTAGTTTTTTAAATATTTAACATCTCATTTTGACTAAGATAACCATGAGCATTTATTTATCTAGAAACTAACGTTAACAAGACATTCATCTACAAGTGTTAAAATCTTCATTTTCCAAGGGTTCAACTTCCTTCCACTGCCCCTCTCTATTCTTTTCCTGCTTTCCTTTAAAGGTTCTTCCTGTATTTGAGCACCTATCCCTTCTTTCCTCCAAGTCTCCCCTTTCTTTAAGTGGTATATGTTTTGTTGTTTTTCACTGACCAAAGTACCTTTTTCTAGTATGACGTTGAAAACGTCCCAGCAAGGATCAGAAGGTTCTTGGCCAACCAAGAACTTGTTACAACAGGTTGTCTTTATCAATATTCCTAAAGCCAGGCTACATTAATTAATTAATTTAATCATTATTCTACATCTTGCAAAGTATCTAGTGATGGATGTGTGCAGGATGATGGATGAAACAGCACTGTGAGGTCTAGAGCTATTAAAGGGTCCTTATACTGAAGCTTAAAGTGTTCCAAAGTGTTAAGTCTGTTGGGTCTTATGAACTTAGCACAATGTCAGTTGTAAAGACAGTTAATCAGTTAATACTTGTTGAGTTATTTAATAGGGTGACAATTTCTAGTTTAGTTAGTTCTATAAATTTATAGTGTGTTACTAAAGTGCTTTTTTCCAGTAGTGTTGGCTGTAATTACTGTAATTATGCTGCCAAAATGTCTAATCCTTATTTTGAAGGCCATAGTTGCCACCAAACCCAATCTTGTCTTTATATATATAGACAACATTTTTGGAAGAGCACTTCGCTGAATCTAGGGATTTGGAAAATAATATTATACTGAATTGCTACAAGGGTGCAGCAATATCCCTAAAGAATATCTTTGTTCACTTCTTGCATGTAACTTCAGGCTACACCTAAAAAACTTGTAATGCATAATGTATGCAGCACACACAAGCTTATCAAATAGGAAATCGGGAATCAAAATTTGCATTTACTGACACTTTGTAGACTAATTGGCCATATTTAGACTGTAATAAATATTATTACAACATAGATAAAATTTAGCTTACGTGTATGCTGGTGGCCAGACATACCCTAATCACACACTGTCTGTGAAAGCATTTGCATGTGTAAACACAATCCTGTATGCTGAGCAACACTCACAGCAGAAAAAAAAGAAATCTAGACTTCCTGCTCAAACAAAGACTGAAATAAGCATTATTTGAGCATTTCTGTAGAAAAACTGAAATTGTCCTCCTCCCTTTAATTGGCTTTATTACAGCCATAAGTCAGTGTGAGATGCAAAAATGCCCTGATATGTTAGCAGATAAGTTGTCATGCATGGAAACAGATGAGTGCTGCTATTCTAATTTCCGTTTTAAATCAAAACAACATAAATTCAAGTATTTGTGCTCTGATGTGGTCTGGCTGAAGACTGCAAATAACTTCTGTGATGATTGCATGTCTCTTCTCATACAGGCAGCGGTCACCTCTCAACCAGTAGAAATCAGCCTACTTCCTCAAATCAAAGACCCAAATTTAATCAGCTGCACATGAAGGGAAACCAATCCTCAGGAAACAGGGTGAATTTATGTGTTGTTTTTTACTGTAAAGCTGTGATACTGCTGTAAGAAAATGTCGGTTCAGGTGTCCTCACTCGACACTCAAAATACTCTGGTGGTATATATATGCATTTTTATATTGAATGTATGATATTAAAAAGTAATTAAACTCTGCATCTGTATGGACTGCCTGAACCCAACAATCCCTATGGGTCCCCAAGCCCCTCTTTGAGAAGCAGCAGTCCAGCGGTCCATATATTCTCCTCTTCTACAGTACAGTGAAACTCTGGCCTACATTTTATGGCTCATTAACTATACGAAGACTAGCTGCATAAAATATACAGACACAAAGGATGACCGTGGTGTCTCTGGGCCCATCCCTGACAGCAAACATTTGTGGGAGAGTTTCAGTGAGTTTATGCATGCATATACACGAAAGAGGTATGAGATAGAGGTAAAAGAAGTGGGCTTGTGACTAAAAGCTTATGAAGAGAACATGCTTTAAAAAAAAAGAAAGTGATATTTGTAATGGCCTTATAAAAATATATAAAGTGTAAATAATTTATGCTAACTTAGCATTGGAAGGAAAGTGGAGAAAATCTTTAAATAAATAAATAAAAATCAAAACAGTGACTAAAGACACCTATTTTAATGTCTCCATCCCTTTTTAAGGTAGAAAATTTCTTGAAATAATAATTATAAGTGATGGATATTTCTTGACAATGTTATGAATAACTAGAGTCAAAAGTGAAGGCAAGTATAGAACCTGCATGTACGGATATGCATACAGTAGATACCTATAATTAAATATAAACATCTTTAAAATAAATAGGAGTTAAATTTTCACAATTTGGGTTTAAAGATAAGACACATACCTTTGAGATACACTGATTTCAGCTGGCTAAATACGCTGTAAAGAGCATCATCTCTTCAACACAGTGAAATACAGTTTCTCCCCTCCTCTTCTCTGGCTGTCACTGAGCCATCGTTAGCTGATTAATGTTTCCCAGCTGAGAGTGTTAATTGACATAATCTATTCTGCATTAGTGCTGGCCCTCTGCAGACAGACTCAATGTGTTCCTTCACCCCTCATTTCACCCAAGGTGGTCTTGCCCTTCACCTTAGGCTAATAGTAGGCTAAACTAAGTCAAGGTCCTTTCAGGGTTGTCTAAGGGAGCTGTGGCTGAAGTTATGCCATCGTCTGCTGTGTCAGCATTGGTCAGATTGTAAGTCACATGGAAAGTTCATTACTTGAAAAGATAGTAAAAAAAAAGTATACTTTCATAAGATACTGGGCAATGTCAACTGGATGTCACATCTGACGAGAGAAATAGCATTATGTGACTTGTGACCCTAATCAAAACAAAAAGTGCCCTTATCATGAACAGGTGATAAATATAGCTTTCTTTTTTGACTCACCCCAATAGAAATTTGCTTACTTTAGTACTTTAGTTTCACAGACCAGATGTTTTTGGTGTGGTAGAAAAGGTCTCAAAAACATTCAGTAACAGGATGTGTGCTTGATGTTTATTGAGTTGGCATTGAAGAAAGTCTTAAGTGAACCAGTGTTCTGCCTCAATTGTAAAGCTGTGAAAATAACTCATCTTTTTTCTTCTTTAGAAAAGTCAAGAAAAACAACCCAAGGAGGGCTAAGCAATGTTTTCAATACATAAAAGGGTCAAGAAAATCAACACGTTGTTGTAAAGTCATGAAAACCAAGCATAGACAGGCTGGCTTCTGGGTGTATATTTAGACTGAAGCCAGCAAAGAGAGACAGAATGCAAAAGAGCAGGAACAGATCAGGAGAGACAGTAAAATGAAGTTGAGGAGGGTGGAAGGGATTGATTTTCTCTGACATTTCCCACTGAAAAAGTCCCGAACTCGTCACAGAGACTTGAAAAAGAAAAAGAAGAAAGGAAGCATATCTAACACATACACCGGCTCCCCTATCTGTTTCTTAGCAACAGCCGGCACTAGAGGTGAGAAAGAAGAGCTATGGAGATGGAGTGATAGAAATAAGGAAAGATAAAGAAGAAAGATTGACAAAAAGAGAGAGAGATTGGCGTGCACACCCTACAACTTGTTTGGTTGAGGCATTGGTACATATTGATTTTAACTGATATCCACGCTTAGTCCTTTAGGGGATTTTGAAGAACATGCTCACTTCTACCGCTGCATGGATTCCCAAGGAAACACATTTATGAAAACTCCCATCTAACTTTCACCTTTAAGCTTCTTCAGAGTCTTCAGACCAACTTTATGATAACTGTTTGAGACTTTATCATCCAACTCAACAAAAACATGCAAAAAACATGCTACAATGCTAAATGCTTTGCTGGCTCTGTGGGGACCAAGCAGGTCTCAAAAAAATAGTAAAATAGTAAATACCGCATTTACGTTAATGTAGAAATTATTTGTCTACACATTCACCATTTCATGAAGTGACTGTGGAAAAATTATGTTTGCAGGATTTTCAGTCGGTTACACAGTTATACATTTATTTTCACATCATATCCACCTTTAATACTCGTTCAATGAATCTGAATTTCACGATTATGCCTTAATATACTAATTTTAATTGTTTCTTGTCCCTGGATACATATTGCATACTAACAAATTTCCAGTAAGAATCATTAGTTTAGTTTAGTTCTGTTTAGTTCTGTTACATGTCTAACAGAACCATAAGTGAGAGCAACACATATACAGTACAACTGTACAATCCTGTTTAACTGACTTCAACAAACCCACTTGAATCACAGCATCTTTAAAAGCTATCTTCATTAATATCTAATTTTCTCTTGAAGAAATAAAGTTTGAGCACATTAGTTATTTGTTAACAGTAAACTAAGTCTATTAATGGTGACATCAATCGTGTTTCTATTGTTTCATGTGATCACATGATCTGTTACTGGTGTAACAAAGAAAGTGTACCTATCTGTTTGTGATTGCCAGCACAGAGTGCATGACCTTGATGCCAGCATGGCAGCCACCAGATGGCCGGTGACCCATCAACTGCAGTTGCTGTGTATAGGGCACAAACACATCAATCAATACACACATCAATTGCACACAGAATACATATACTAATGGATTTAGGAGATGCTGTTGTTTCAAGTCCTTTATTAGTGGGAAACTTAGTGCGCTGGATTTTTTTAAATTTTTTTTATTGTTATTACATACTGTCAACCTGTTTAAATATCTCTTTTTGAAGAAAGACCTGTATACAAAAAACATATACAAAAATTCAGATACACAGAAACATAATACAAGAACACATTATACATGTTCATAAATTAAGAAAAGCATGTGCAAGGGTAGTTGCAGATAAATACATATAACCTTTTATAATATTCCAATATACATGTATATGGAGCAAAGTATTTAATTCCAGGTTTTCCAAATTCAGTGTGAAAAACAGGTACAGCTAATGTTAAAATGTTCTGTGACCTGACACTGTAAGTACGGTGTTTGAATTTAATCAAACAGCAGAGGTAAGCAGGAAATCAGTAGCACCTGTAAATAAACATCATACAGTGCTTCTCCCTCCTGTTAGCTAAGGAGGACCATCCCACTTTTAGAATATTCCTTATTATGGAATCCCTGATTATTAGCATCGTTGGAGATGGACAGGGAGGAACTGGAGATGACTTGGTAGCATGTTGTAAAAAAGTGCCGGTAGTAGAAGCCCGATGATCAATATCAGCTGTTTCAGGAGTTGACATCTTTCCCATAGCTTGTGTTAGAGCTCCACCCCTGAAGCTGGACCCAGAGCCCAGGGCGAGCTGCACCAATATGGGATCGAGAGGCAGGCGATGGGATATCACCCTTCTCTCAGAAGATGGTGTGTGAGCAATCCAACGTCAGGTGTGGAGGTGACGGAGAGGAACCCATTACCAGCCCAGGGTGCTGATATGAAGATGCCATGGATGTCTTGGGTGCAGGGGAGCTATGGACCAGTGGGAGGAATTCATGCTGAATTCCAGAATGCCGAATTTATTTTCGACTTGGTGATGTTGGAAGTGACATGACCACGTGCCACTGTGCTTCCTTTTGCCAACAACAGTCCAAACATAAGCAGACCCAGCGCGGGGTGTAGAGCTGGCTGGGGCCTTAGGTTTAGCTCCCAGGATGATCCAGGGATCTTCAGCCAGACCTGGGGCAGCCTCTGGAATTCTGGTAGTAATGGAACCAAACCAAGGGATGTTTGTGTCATTATCCATCAGTACCAGAGCTGAATGACTGTGCGAGGGAGTGTGTCCAGCAGGTCCAGTCACTGACATCACAGTGGAAAAAGCCCATGGCAAAAAGATGTTTAGCCTGGGCAGTAGCCAAAAACTCCAATATGAGTTTATCGTTCTGTTTAAGTTCAGTCTCCAAGCGATGCAATTTTTCAACTTTCGCAAGGCAAGTCTGAGAGACAGCCATCACCTAGCAGCGGATCATAAAACAACTTAAAAGTCAATGACGAAGACTAAAAAGCTTATATTGAGTTAAAAATGTTTGTAATAAAATGTATGTTATAAAAATTATAAAAACGTACACAGTAAAACAGTAAACAGTAAAAACTTAATAGTCAAAATGAAGTCCAAGAAAAATTTGCTTGCAACAGGAAACAGGAAGCAGTTGACATAACCATTTTAACATGTCAGAAATTTAGTCCCCTAAAAAAGAGACAGATATGAAAACAATAGAAAAGACTATATAACATATAACATATAATCTCTTATACTATATAGTCACTATATAGTATATATAGTATTTTGGTTAAAAATTATAAAATAAAAAAATTTCCATTGATTTTGCTTTATTTTTTCTACTGTGACATTTTTTTTAAATCAGTTTTAAAGCTACTTCAGATACAGTGGTTAATAAGCCTTAGTAAAACCAATCTGGCCACCTTGTGACGCATCAAGGAATGAAATTGATGTCTTTAGATGATTTATTTGTCTCTTGCTTTCCAACCAAATACACACTATAAGACCCATGGCTTGAACTTCTTATGCCTGGCAGAGTGCAGCTTTGAGATAAGTGAACTGGTTTAATTATGGTGGGAGGGGAACTAGCAGCAACCAATCAGATTTGATCCTCAAGACTAAGCTTGGGCAGTCTGCTCATCCCTGGCTAAAAAAAAAAAAAAGGATGTGAAATGGATTTATATGTGGCCATTCCATGCTTTTTAGATAAAAGCTGCACCAGG
>VUQI01000546.1:10092-26089 GCA_015106735.1 Paratilapia polleni | reverse complement strand
TTTTTAAAGAAACTTTGATTGTTTTCTTTCTTTTCTTGGTGTTGTGGAGAGATCATTGTTTACAAGAACAGTCAGGAGCTCCTTTGTAACAGCAGCCAGCTAATCCCTGCATGCAGGCTGCTTAGTTTTACAGTAAAACTGCACGTGTAAATTGACAAATTTGATCTGGAATAATTACACATTTTTACCCACATATAAATTAGTGTCTTCTTAAAATTTAAAGATAGTTTGAAAAATAGTTTTAAAAGGGTGTTCATTAATACGAATGGCTTTATTTTGTAGCCATATACATAAAAGATTTTTTAATTAATTTCTAGGTGAGCCCAAACCTCTGTAAATCCAGATGTTTTGGTGCTCGTTGCCTCTCTGCCGCTGTTGTTTTTGATTTCATTCAAACAAAGAGACTCCCGCCCCAGCCCTCCTTATTTCTATATAAATCTGAAGGTTTATGATAGTTACTATTAAGGAGATTATTTGGGTTCCCTAATCTCCAATTTGAGGATTAACTGAGGCTAGTGGTGTGTCCAGATTATTACGTCTCTTTTCTAGGCCCCTCAGTTGACACCCCCGCAGTGGGTGAAGCATATTGTTTATTTGGGTGGTTTCTTTTGTTTTTTTTTTAAGGAGTGTGTGTTTGTGTGTGTTTTAAAGGTATCATCAGCTCAAACTTACCTTTTAAACTTTAAATGTTTTAAGTTGACCACGTCTCTGTGGTTGAGTGGAAGTTCAGAGGACCGCCATGGAGGAGTCGTCGGTGCCCCCGATTGACCCAGATTTCGAGCCGCAGAGCAGACCTCGCTCCTGCACGTGGCCGCTGCCGAGGCCCGACATCTCGGCTGTCAAGCCGGAGGGGGCGGACGGCACCGAGTCCGCCGCCGGGACCCCGCCCGCCGACGAGGACAAGCCAGAGCAGCAGCAAATCGCGTCCGAGCCCGAGAAAGCGGCGGCGGCGGTGGAAGGCGGGGTCGTGGCCGGCGTGGGCGGAGCTGGAGCGACGCCTCGCAAAGGATCCTCCCGGCGCAACGCGTGGGGGAACCAGAGCTACGCGGACCTCATCAGCCAGGCCATCGAGAACTCACCTGAGAAGAGGCTGACCCTGGCCCAGATCTACGAGTGGATGGTGAAAACAGTGCCTTACTTCAGAGACAAAGGAGACAGCAACAGCTCTGCAGGCTGGAAGGTGAGGTCCTCATCTGCAGGAGTGTCAAACTCATTTTTTATTTTATGATGCACATTAATTAACATGAGCACTTGGGTCCATCGTGTAAATATGCCAGGCTAATTTTCATCCGCAGTAAGGGTTTTTTCCTGGCACAAAATGGGCCTTTGGCGGGGACTACATGTTGATTGGTCCATATAGAGTTAAGGCAAAGAGTCTGTATTACCATATTTAACAGAGGTTTATGCATTTTTCCTGTCATTTTTGACCATCTTATTTTAAAAAAGTAATTAAGCTTGAGTAAATAAACCAGGAAAAAAATGGTTAAAAATATTATTAATCACAGTTCTGCTTATTTTCCTTTTGGTGGGTAGGAAAACCCCTGTGTGGCATTTACAGACAGTATAATAGCCAGAAGCATATGAATGTTAAAACACATTAACACTAAAACACTAAAAACTCACATACAGACACAAAAGCACGTAAATACAATTACAAAAACATAGGCAGTGAGTCTGAATGTCTTAAATCTAAATGACATAAAATGTACGGGAAGTGTCTTTAGTTTTAAACTTTGTTCATTTGGACAAACTTGTCATGACAATGAGCACTAGGAGGCTTTGGGGCAGATTTTTATTGACACTTGTGGTGTCAATAAAAAAGTTGTTGTTGAAAAGCACCTTGAAACTTAACAAAAACCAGAGTAAAACTGAGCATTTTTCAAAAATGAATAGAAAACTAAAGAAAAATACCAAAATATAATAACTCTGGTACCTTTTTTGTAACGATCTGATCTGAAGTGACTTTGGGTAAAACCTTAATAAACACTTCTGTACCGTTTGTCCAGACGAGGTTCCCAGCAATCGTTGGTATGAAACTCCTTGAAACAAAGTTAGAACTGCTCGGGCCTCATTGTTACAGTTTGCATTTGTATGTTTTCTTCTTTTCAGAGATAATAAAACAAGGACACAAGATGAATACATCCAGAATCAAAGATGACACGAAAACTATTTTTTAAAAAATCCTTTATTGTAAATGATATCCACAGTGCTTTAGTTTTGGCATGATTATTTAAAGTTTAGTGATTAATCTGCAAATTGTCTGTGTAATGAAAGGAAAATCTTTCTAGAAGCAAGTCTTACCACTCTGCAGCCACCTTGAAACATCTTTGGGCAGTTATTTTGAAGAATTATTAAAATAAATTTTAATTTCAATGGCTACTTGCACATAAAAATGCATGTATAGAATCAAAAGTCATATCTGGTTAAAAAACGCTTAACAAGTTTGCTGACTTTGCCCCAAAATAAGGTTTTTAATAGCCCCCCCCCCCCCCAAAGTTTAGTTTTTCATGCTTTTTCTTTCTCTTGGTTTTCAGAATTCAATTCGCCACAATTTATCACTCCATAACAAGTTCCTGAGGGTACACAATGAGTCCACTGGAAAAAGCTCCTGGTGGATGCTCAACCCTGAAGGAGGGAAGACCGGCAAAGCTCCCCGCCGCCGGGCCGCCTCCATGGACAACAGCAATAAGCTGCTGAAGAGCCGCATGAGGGCCAAGCAGACCAAGAAGCAGGCGGGAGCAGCCGGCCTGGGAGGCGCCGGAGGGGTGCTGCAGGGTGACGCCGCTACAGGTTCAGCAGGCGCAGACAGCCCTAACTCGTCCCAGCAGTTCTCCAAATGGGGGGTGAACAGCAGCAGCCCCTCGTCCCGTGGCAGCCTGGACGATACTGACATGTGGACCACCTTCCGCCCGCGCACGAGCTCCAATGCCAGCACCTTGAGCGGACGTCTGTCCCCCATTGCTCCCAGCCAGGAAGATGACGACAGTCTGCCTGACGATGGACTGCTGGGACGATACACTGCCAGCAGCTTGACCTCCACCCTCACTGAGACCCTCATGGAGGAGCTGGACCTCATCGAAGGCCTCACTCGGATGACCGGACAGCAGGGAGGGGCCAGTCCCAGCACAGCCCCTCCAGCACCTCCCACTCCGCTGCCATCAGCCTCCACCCTGCTGCCTCGAGGCTCCACCTTCCCTTCCTTCCATCAGCTGCAGTCACCCAGCCTCACGCAGGCCCCGACCCACACCGGGGCTCCAACCTCCGTATCTCCCTGTGGACCCAGCAGCAAAGAGCCGACAAACTTCAGCAACTCCCTCTTCAACCCCATGCCCACCGCCAGCTCTCGTGGGAGCGGCCATTACAGCACCCACGTACCCTCCAGCCTGGAGGCGCTGCTCACCTCTGACTCCCCTCCTCCTAGCGATGTCCTGATGGCACAAGTGGATTCCATCATGCCAAATCCTGGAGGGGTGGGCATGATGGGTTTGGGCACATCTGTTGCAGGAGTAAGGTTGGGTAAGGGGCTGGAGCCGAACACCGTTGCGCCTATCGGGCTGCAGGGTCCGATGCAGTCACAGCAGCATCACCTTCACCAGCAGCAGCAGCAGGCGCCGCCACCACCACCGCAGCCGCAGCAGCAACACCAGCATCACTCTCAGATGGGGTTGGAGATGATCCTCTCAGGTATGTCTCAGGACCCGTCACAGCTCTCTGCCCTCAAAGCCCAGCATGCCACAGTCCCTACGGTGGGCTCGCAACATGGGGGGCCCGTCGCCGCGGCAAATCCTATCGCCAGCCTGCAGGGGATGAGTCAGTTCGTAGCTCCGCCCTGCTTCCCCACCAGTCAGGACCGGCTCCCCACGGACTTGGACATGGACATGTTCACCGAAAACCTGGATTGCGATGTGGACTACATAATCAACAGTGACCTCATGGACGGAGACGGCCTCGATTTCAACTTCGACCCCATGCTGCCCGGAGGCCAAGGCTACCCGGGGCCGGCCACCACGCAGGGCTCCGCTCACAACTGGGTGCCCAGCTAATTGCTCAGCTGACCACATGGAGTTAGCCAGGTACACCGACCACTCACAAGAGACACTAACAGTCATCATTAGTCTGTAGAATAAAAACAGTCAAAAATGCCCATCACAGATTTGTCTTCAGATGTCTTATTATGTCAAAAACCTAAACATATTCAGTTTACAGCGATGTGAAGCAAAGAAAAACGGCAATTCTAGAGAATATTTGGCATTTTAATATAGGATTTAGGGTGAAAGTGACCTTGATTGATTAGTGTTTTGTTAGAATATTAATTCAAATATTCTATTAAATGACAAAAATCTAAATATTTGTAGTTTTTGTCTTCCTAATCTAAAGAGTTTGTGTCTTCTGTGTATTCTGTTTGGTATCACTGTAAATTAAATATTTTTGTGTTTTCTGCAACATGACACATTCAGGATGTTTGAATATGTCCCTTGGTCTCTTTCACAAAGATAATTGATTCAGCTGCACACGCCACTCAACGGCACTACATGTGGATGTAGCTAAAAGATGTTCTCAAACGATGTTTTAAGTAACAACAAGACGAATGACCCTTCTGTCATCTTGCAGGAAACTAATCTCCAATCAAGATAACCTCACACAACCACCGGTGCATCCCTCCTCCCTGCTGGCTGAAGATACTTTTCTTCAAATTAGAAGTTTCCTTGGACTTGACGAAACCACACCTCAAACATGTCACGTGCCAAGACATGCAGAGGACGGGGAGGAGATTCAGGCGACTATGCACAACTTTCTGTTTTGTTTTGTTTTTTGTTTTTGTTTTTTTTTTAAATAACACTTGGCAACGATTTGGCTGCTAGCCATTTTTTTTCCACTGCAAACTGATTTTTAAAGATGTGTGACTTGATGTTTTTAGATTGAAAAGACAAATCACCAACTCCCCCTCCTCTTATACGTTAGTTATGTTACACCACAATAGCTTTAGGGCAGATATGGTACTCCAGATCTTAAAGGCGCTGGTTTGACACACTCAACGGACTGTGTGTTTGTTGTTTTTTTTTTTTTTTTTTTGTTTTTTTTTGTTGGGGTTTTTTTTTTTTTTTTTTTTTTTTTTTTTTTTTTTTTCTTTTACATTATGCATTACTTTTCTCACAATATTATGGGTAAAAATCTAAGGATTAGCCATTTGGATTGCATTTGTTGTGGCTGTTTAATGCATATACCAAATACTGCATTTCAGGAAAGGAGTACCTTGAAATTTTAACACTCATTACATTCCTTTAAAGAACATAAAAGAAAACAAACAGGGCACATTCAGGCCTTACGCTTAGTAAAGGAATGCACAGTAATTAGTTTCCTTTTAGGGGAAAAAAAAATCATTCAATTCAGACAGTTTAAAAATGATGAAAATGCTGTTTTTGAAGGTTAATTTCTGTAGAAATGCAAAGGTACTGACATGTGCAGAACTTGAACTGCTCTTTAAATTCTTCTTACTATATTTCGTATATTCCAACTTCCTCTATTGCCTGCATGGCCTGCTAAACTACACCAATTGCAATGGACGAAACAATCAACTATGAAAAGAGAAGTTTTGAAAAGAGAAGTTGGTAAGACTTACTTCTCACAAGACATCCATATCTTCCCTTATTTTTAAAAAAGATGTCCTTTTCTATCTTAAATAATGCCATCAGCAAAATAAGAGCAGAGGATGAAACTATAGTTTAGATTTTACATCTGTGATTTACAGATTTTACATCTGTGATGTGTCTCCAAATCACTGCCCCAGTGGCACAGGCTGTGATACACTATGAATGATAACGACTTCACATTTAATCAGGAAACAATCAGGCGAATGGTCAGCAGGATTCCAAGTACATTTAGTAATACGGCATTGAGGAAAAAATGAAATTGTCTTTTACAGTCCATTTGTGAGCATTAACATTATAGTGGATTAGAGTAGGCTGTGCAGTTTTCTAGAAACTAATGCAAGCCGATGCTGGTTGCCAAGCCAGCTCTGGCATCTTTACAGGCAGTAACAGCTGAGGTGAAACAGTGTCTGAGCCTTTTTTAACAGAATGGCAAACATCAACATTCTCCACAATTTGAATGCCAAACAGCCTTACTAAGCAAAAGAAAAAGGTTCAGTACCAGGCTAGTAACAATAATGTCATGCAAGAGATCATATCATTTGCTTTCATAGTTCTCTACCAAGCTCACTTAAATCTTCAGGTCTTTAATGTTGAGGGTGGTTGTCTTGTTGGAAATCTAGTCTGTATTCCAAAACGATAAAATCATAAATATATTATATGTGCAAAAGCACCTAAAGTGCTTCAGTTCAATATGACAGTGTTTATATTCACAGTCAGTTATTTACTACACCTCCTGTTGACATACATCATATTAACTGAATCCTTATAGACACTTGTGTACCTATCGGCTCTAATGTCGGGTGGTGTCAGGTCTTCAATATATGCACATGCCTATGCTTAAAAAAATCACTCCGTCATAAACAATGACAATAACAAGTGAGTGTTTTTGTTATTGGTTTCCCGCAGGGCTTTATCCACCTTTTTTGATGTGCTCCGTCCATGGCACAAATGGACAATCCTTCATTGTCAGAGGACTTTGGAACCCCTGCACAGTCCGATAGGTGCGACCACATTCATCATCCTGACAAAGGGAAATAAGCAATTGCCACAGCACTTAACTGGTTTCAGTCATCTGCAAATATTGGAATAAATACATTTAGCAGAGGAGAGGTCCCTCTGGGTGTAGTCATATTTTACATGCCCTATTTGTGCTTACTTGCTTACTTTAGGGACAGTGCTTTTCTATCTGTCTAACAGCAATACACACACACTTGCAATACACACAAAGTTCCCTGTTAGTGGGTGAAATAGCTAGATTGTGCATCGTGAACAGTTTAAACCTCTTGCTTTAACCACAAAACATTAGCAAACGCTTTATTCAAGACCCATGCTACTATCACTGTTATAAAGCACAGACAAGAGTTGCCTAAAAGAATGCAAGAAGCCTTTAGCTTAAGGGTGTTAATTATTGTGACACAAGCAAGGAAAGAGTTATGCACTGTATCAAACTTCATTATCATTGAAAAGCATATTTGTGAATATTAACGTTTTAGGTATTCAAACATTTCTTTGTATAAGTGTGCATGCAGTTTTTATAGAATGAGGTAGCAGGCTGGCTGAATACAGAAATTCAGTGAATGCTCCTCTGCTTAAAATGCAGAGCCTGTGCATTGGCAGGGACCAAAAAGTCCTTAGTTAAGCTAATCGCCAGTCCATTTGGCAAGGATTATGTTCAGCTTAGGGTTCGTCCCACGAACAAGGTCTCTGATTCATAACAGTGATTTGAGTAAGTAATTTTATTGATAGAGCAAATACTCTGTTCATTGCCTTAATCACTGTAAGGTCTCCATAAGAAGTCATTAGTAAAAGTAAAATACTATTACATTAATTAAAGATATCAATATGCCTCTCTGGTGTGTGTGGATTCGAGCTAGGCTGACTTGAGGACACAGAGAAAGGGATAAGTCTGAAAAGGAGTCAGCAAACCAAGAGTCTGAACATTACTTCCTGATGTCAGCCAACAGGGGGCACAACATGGGTTGGAGAGGCACTTATTTACTTCACTTCACCTGGGCTCAGAGCCTGTTGCACTTAACTGACTGAAGTGGTGGTCAGCAGGGTGAAAAACAATCCAATTCCTTCAGGAGTGTCAACAATGGTATACAGTTTTAAAGAGGCAGTAAAACAATCCAAAGCTCTGGGCAGTGCGTGCAAGGTAAGCTAGACCAAACAATTTAAGTTAAATGATGGACGGAAGACAATTTTTGAAGTTAATGTAGTTGGCGAGTAAACAAAAAGAAAACTCAATGAGGAAGCAGAGAACTTAAGAAGTGAGAGCAATGATGGGAATCTGTGTGGAACACAGACCAAGAGTCTATAGTCTCTTCTTCCCTCAATGAGATAAATGGGGCCTTTCATGAAGGGAGATAACAAGGTAATTAAACTTAACTTTGGCTTTTCCTGTACAGTTTTGTTTTATTTGTTTGGTACACAATTATGCAGTTATGACATGACCAAATAGTACAACGCACATCTATGTAAGTCACATCTGGGTGGTCATCTGAAAATTTTTTATGTTATATATCAGAATATCTGAAATTGAGCCACTGACACCAGAATAACCATTACAACGATTCAGGATTAATATTCTGGTAATACTCTTTCTGGTGGATTCAAGCTTATCACATTGAGCAGAGAGAAATTCTCAAACCACTCCTGCTTTAAAATTAAATTTTCCCTATGTCCATGCATAATATGCTGTATCAGATTTAACCAAAATTTAACTAAATAGATAATAAATAATCTGATTCTATCCGAATTTTCTGTCTTCTGATTCTGAAGACAGTGTGAACCTAGTGATGCAGACACTTTTTATAACCATAAACAAGAACAGATGAAGTCCAGTACAATTACAATAATTCCCCACATTGTAAAGATACAGAAAGCTTAACTAAAAATAATTAGGTAGTAAAATTTAGGGTTTTTTTGTTTTGCTTTTGTTTTATAACTACTGTAAAACACCAATTAAAATTACTCTGAGACACATGAGTAGTTGGCAGGGAATAAAAAAATGTTGAAGGCAAAGCTAAGTTATACAACTGCATTTTGCATGTGTTCATGGGCTTAACCCAAAGCCTCCCTTGTCATTTTTGTAACAGTTTCCTGCTACCAAATGACCTTGTTAAGCATATTTAGTTGGAGGTAATGAGGGAACTGTTGTGATCAAATTGCTCATATTGTTTGGAAATGTTTACCAGACAGGCCTGGGTGTCTGAATTAAGAAAAAATTGTAATGACCGTGACTATGGGAAAAACACAGCGTAAGTAGTAAGTTTTGCATTAGATTACATCTCATTAAAACACACACAAAAAAAATGTAAGTATAGCAACACACACATCACAATCTGGTTTCATTCAACAACCTCCTGATCAATTGTTCCCCTTAATCTCATTAATGATAAAAACCAATCAAAAATGGGGAAAATTGCTCCTCTTGCTTACCACATCCAATCGATTGTATTAAGTCATTGAAACATGTGCAGAGGCTATGGCACAGTTCCAAAACTGGCACAGAAACATATTAGCCATCGTGATGTTATCTGAAGGCCATTAAAAGATGGGTTTGGGTCTGACTCTTCCCCACCCATGTGCCAGAAGTGAAGGGGAATAGCAGGGGAATGCATGTCTAAGTGAACAGGTTCATTAAGCCCATGTAAATGCTACACTTTCCAGGACTTTAGCATTGTGGCAACCATGATAATAATGGTAAAAGTGAAACACCCAGCAGAGAAACCATCTCATCCCTTCCTTGGGCATTATTATGCCTCACCAGCTCTGGCTGCTCATTACCGACATTGCACACGCTCAAATGAGCCAATGGCAAATGAGCATATACACAAACACACAATACTGTACTCTGTGGGGTTTGAGGGAATAGACTGATGACTGTGCACTAGATACAACATAGTCACCTCATAAACCACCAACAAGAAACACAACACTAAAGTGATTTTGTGACTGATTCCTTTTCATCACGCTTATGGCTGGGATCACAGCACTGAAGTGTATTGTATCCACCAAATCAAGCCCCCCAAAACCCACTTTATAGAGTATGTAATTTTAGCTAAGGGTAAAATGGCTGATAAGAAGTAAAGTCGGCTAAGCTCCTAAATCGGATAGTTACAGGAGTGGAGGAATCTAAATAAGATGTATGGGCTGCAGCCTGTAACCTGTTATAATTTTCCTTATCAGTTTATGAAACATGCAATTAGTTAAAGATGGCCGCAAGGTTTATTGAATAACCCCATTAAAGAGAATGGTGTCAAATAGGAAAGTGCCTAAAGGCAAACGTAATGGGTTTTCTCCACTGACATGCTTTTGATGGGACCCATTTGATGGAAGAGAATGCTTTTCTTGTTCTTAATTTAAGCCTAGGACACCTTGAGATGGAAAGAGAAGACAAGTTATTCCACAACTAATGAATATATACATATATAATATAAATGCTAAAACACAAACAAACACCATTTCATTCATTAAACATCTGGCAGCAAGTACGTCTAAAGAGTTTAGAGGCAATCTTGCTAGCCTAGAATGATTGGAGAAAATAGCCAATCACTTCAACACAGTGAAAATCAAAGATTAACAAAATCAGCTTAGCATAGCATGGAAGAACAAAGCTTTGGGTGCTTTTTGCTCCGCCATCCAGGGGTTTGGTTACACTGTCAACAAGACAAGTTCTTCACAACAGAGATGTCTGTCTAGTGACTGTTATTTCAAACTTCACTAATTTAAAACTGTTGGTATGGTAAACAAGATGTATGTTACCATATCTGTATTATGTCTGGCCTCTAAAAAAGTGAAAAATGAAGAACTTATGTTTATTTAGTCCTAAGATTCTATTTTTAATTACACGCCCAACCTGAATAACTTCAGCATGCAACAATCACTTTGTCATAGACTATTTGGAACCATTCGCCATGTAAAATAATCCTGTATTATTTCAATTACCTTCGCCAAAGTTAAATTAAATACTTTTCAGTGGAGAAATAGTTGGGTCTAACTCGTCACTATCTGCTTCATTTCAGAGTGAAATGACCACCTTTCATACACACATACAGACTTGTGTTGGTTTGAAGACGTGTGGTAGGGTTTCCTTTGCTTGTCCCAGTCAGCTGCACACAGTGTAAACACAAGTCACAGACGCCCAGAGCCCACAGAAAATCAATGATATTTGGGAATATCAACCAATGATGGTCTTGAGTTAAACTTCCTCAACCTTGAAGTAAGCAACTAAAGCAACTACCAATGAGAGTGAAGCTTTACCGCTGACTGACATATGACAGCGTAGTAAATACATTAGAGCCCAACCAATACAGGCTTTTTAATTCTGATACCGATATTTGGTGATTTAAAAATCTGATATGCCGATAAATCAGCTGATTTTTTTTTTCTTTCAGGCACACAAAACATAAACAGATTTCCCTAACATTTGTTATGTGTTGTCATTTATTTACTTGCTGGTTGTTGTGTTTGTGGCATTCCAAACACATCTGTTGCCAACAGGGAAGTTGCAGAGCTCCTTCTGGTGGACAAACTATGCAATTTCAATACTCATAACATGGTTGAAGGGTAGTTCTCCCATCTCTTCTTTAATTTTCTAATTTTCATTCATCAGCCAAATGGCTAATTTCAACCGATAAATTGGTCGGGCTCTAAAATACATCCGACGGTTACCTAGGCAACTGGAGGAGGAGCTATTTAGGAAAGTAGCCAATTCATATAATCCTGTATAGAAACAGGTACACTCCTAGCAATTAAAGTTGCATTCCTGATGTAAGCATAAGATATTAAGTTACTGTCAGTGTAATGAGCTGTCTTTCCTTTCTGCCGTAAAAATCTAAGGACACAGTAATGCATACATGGGATACAGATGATAGAAAGGTGACTTACATATTGGTATTTTTAATGGTCTTCTAATTTTCTGGCTGTGCAACACAAAGCCAGCAATAAAACACTGAACTAGAGTAAAGCAGGGCCATCACTTGTAGGAGAGCCTGACAGTGAAAACAATAGAGACGGCTGAATTATGGACAGTAATTTTACTCGCTCATGACATTCAAAGTAGCTGTAGCAGCTCCTCCGGAGGGCAATCAACCAAAATTGTGATCAGCAGGTTAGCTGGAGAAATTCTAACTTTGCAGAATTGCGTAAAAAAAAAAAAATGACACAAAAAAGCATATGCTTGGTCTGTGCGAACAAGTCCACGGGGTATTAAATAAGCAAACTAAGGCAAAAATACTTTTAGTTTGTTTTTTTATGTAGGGTACTTTTTAGATGTGAGGCGCCTGAGGATAACTGCTAATGTAATTATGTATGTTTGTCATTGTCAGTGTTTCCTCTAGGTTAAGGGCATTGGTGGTGGTGGTGGTGGTTTTTTTTGGGGGGGGGCACCCCATCCCTCAACCACCATGGAAAAACCAATCAAAGTCTGGTGAAAGACAAACTATGAGAGAAACTAGCACAACCATAAATTATTGCAAAATTCATTAACTGCTCTCACGCTGCACTGAAATGAAACAAGGGCACTAGCAGAATAAAGTAGATAAATACTTTGTTTTTATCAATATAATATTTTGTATTTATATTTTATCATTTATTTGGTTTCATTTATTTATTTAAATCCCCTTTGGCTGTGGAACCACAAACAGATCGATAAAATACATCTATAAAAGTGAACAAATTTAAGGAAAAAAGATGAATTTTGTCCAGTCTTCAGTTTAATGCAGGTCACATCTTGGTCTTGATTTTGGCCTCTCAACTGACTGATTACTCTGATCACAATGTGGAAATGCAATAAGTGGATTTTGTAGTCTAGGCAATTGTATATGCTCATTTCTGGTAAGGCTATTTTTGCATTAAAGCCAGCAATCTGTTATCAACTCCCTGTGGTCTAATGGGAGAGGCTCAACATTAGTCCCAATCAAGCCATAACCAATCTGCCGTTTGACTGTCATGCACACACAAGTCTGCCTTTTTGGAACATACCCGCAAATAAAGTCCTGCCTTATTTTTGAACATATAAACAAACCTATACATTATTTATGTATTTCAGTTTGGTTTTTTACAGTGGGGTCCCACGACAATGGTAAAGAAAACTCTGACTTTTGCCCTTGTTGGGGTTACATTTTTCCAATCGGTGGCTTACTCATACGTGGCACTCTGAATCTGACATTTGACATGATGGATGTAGAATATATGGTGTGTTTCACTAAGCCCACCAGGTTGCCACTCTGCTATAGGCGCCTAGTAACTATTGACCTTGACAGAAAGGTAGGACAGCCCCCATCCTGGAGGCGAGATTCTTATAACCATGTCATCCATCATACTGGCACTGAACCAAACACACAGGTCAGAAATCTCAAGTTGCTAGTGAATCCTCACCTGTACAAAGTGTATACTCACACATACACACACAAGACGTACAGCAGGGGGAAAAAAACTACCAGTATGGCCCTTAAAGGATACGGCAGAATGTTCATTTTTGTCAGCGATTAATGATGTATGGAGCTCCACAGTGTTGTGGGAGACAGGGCCGTCAGTCAACCCTCCCCTGTCTTACTCACACACTTTTCACACACACACATACCAGCGTGTGATACTGGCAAACAAGAAAATGCACTTCACAGGCCCACAAACACATTATGCAATCATACATGTGCACAAAAAAACGGCAAGAACTGAACACTCTTTGGCCCCTTCTCACAGTGCTTCTTCTCCCTATCGCTGTCTCTTTTATTTTTTTCCTTCGGCTTTGCAGAAATAGTCGGCGGCTTCGACATATCACCTCCTGACAGAAAAGACCTCAATTCCCCACCAGTACACACTAACAAGAGAGCGTGAATCCTCCTTTCAGCATGTAGGTCAGCTCTGCCTTTCATGACTGCTGTTTAAAAGAAGAGGTTATTACCAGTAGATCCAAGCTATACTCTCCTGCAGGCACTTTGTCTAAAACAGCAATATTCTCCCGAATGAGTTTCATACCTTATGGGGAGCACACGCCGCTATGAACTCTGACCTTAGGGCATAAAAATCCTGGATGGCCTCGGTAATACATGTTGTCATGTAATATGCTTTTCTCTAATCAAAGGAAATCTCCATTGGAGCAATAACATTTTATACGCCTGCCAGTGAGGGTGCTACAGTCATCACAAATGCCATATGGATATTAACATCAACATAATGCCGTGAGTGATGAAATACTGCTTTAATGAAGGGACAAAAACTTAATTACACAATTTTCAGCTAATGTTGATAACTGTTTTATGAGGGGTGGATTTCAGACAACCAGACAGTAAGCCACAGGCCACATGATGTTTGCTAACCTGGACCTGATTTAACACACCAAAATGACCATTTTGAGCACACAGATATTGAAAGGTTAAATTAAGCCGTAACTGTAAACGCATTATCATTTTTCTTAATTCTCTCTATCACGGCTCTTCATGTACCGTATACCTCCCTAAGGAAAGATTATCTCAAACATTTTCCTCGTGGACATTTTCTGCTGTAGTGGAGGGCATGAAATGAACAAAAGAGCTTAGGCTAAGAAATCAAATTTTAATTTGAAAGTATGAGGTTTTTTATAAGTTCATACATGATAAAACACCTTAAATATTGAGAAGAGATTTTTTAAAGCTTTCATTAGCTGGTACTGACACCGTCGAGACCATGACAAAGCAGCGAGAAGACTCCCAAATGAGAGGCATTCTGTATGATGATGAACTGTCATTATCATTACACTCTCCATACCGAGCCAAGTACCCATTTTTGGAAGCATTACAAATCCTTGAGCCAGTGTCACATGCATTAAGTTAGCGTTAAACCCAATGAGGAGCGGTTAGATGTAGATGGCTGACACAAGAGGGGAGAGAGAGGGCAGTCTAAATATTTGACAGGCTGAATATGTAATGTTTGTCACAGGTCATGAGGCGTGATATTGCATATTGGCAGTGTTTGGTGATGGTAATCAATAACCCCACACACAATGCACAGTAAGCGACATTTCATAATCTGTCATTTATAATATACATTAACTATCGAGTTAAAAGAGATTTTATTTTTGGACTGCACTGATATATTGGCTAAACATCGGTACTGGACAATATCAGCCTTGGTTACTGCCACTGGCCTATTGGTAAATGAAAGTACATCAGTGGCTGATGGTACAAAAAAATAATGAACAAACAAAATTTTAAAAAACATTGCCAAATTGTAAAAACAAAAAGAAGCAATTTCCCTAGTTTGATATCCAGACGTAGGCTTTAATGCACTCAGTTGTGGTGCAGTCTGTTGTCATTCCTGGAATTGGCCACTGTCATTCTCTCCTCCCCTTCTTTCTCTCTCTGCCAGATAGGGAAAAGGGTTGGAACAAGCCTGGAGCTGGAGTGATGATTGATGACACGCCTCCTCTGGTGCACACTTCCCTGCTGACGCACCCTCACACTGCAACACTTTTCAGCACTAATTGGGCAACCCTGCAAACTCTACTCTCCATGTATGCGGGGTCCGGGTCTAAGCCAACCACCCACTCAAGAGAAGTGTGTGAGCTATACTGCTCTGATTAAGCACTGCTCACAGCCCCCTAGCATGTCAGCAACACACTGTGGTCCTGTTCACTGTGTAGTGCCAGACAGAAAGGTGGGCACCAGGAGCCATACTATTGAGAGAAGATGAGAACATGCGAGTTTCCTTTTGAAACAGTAAGACTATCTATGTTCAAAGAATGGCCTCTATGCACTTATAGAATATGTTATGACAGAGGCGCCAAACAATGGCAAAGCAATACAATCCAGAAAGAAACAACCTGATATTCCCCAGGACTGTGTTGTGAGCCAGGGTGCTATCTGGGGCTTGCATTGTTTGTTTCTCCTGACTTCATCAAGGGAGACTTACATGAGCTATGATTTGTGTGTAAAGCCTTTATGAAGATGGATATTAACGGAAACAATTTAGATTAAGTGCCTCGCTCAAGGACCGCGTTTGAACTGACAACCTCGCGATCATTAATTCATTTAGGGCTCAGAGGGCTACAGAAGAGTAAACAGAAGGTCATTGTCCTTTTAAACTGTTTGCTAAACAACACTGCATGTTCAGATCATGAATTCATCTACAGTGCTCTGTAATGCAGGCCCAGGCAATTACTAAGCTTGCTAACCATATGGTTGGAAAGACACTTAATAACAGTCTCCTTTATGTTCACTGGTTTTCAATGAAGGACAAAGGTTCAGCTTATGGGTTCAGAAATTGTTGCTGTTCACTGAGGCATGGCTGATCTGTGTAACTGGTAAGCAAAGGGAGTATTATGTAAAAAAAAAAAAAAAAAAAAAAAAAAAAAAAAAAAACAC
>VUQI01000544.1:10259-21339 GCA_015106735.1 Paratilapia polleni | reverse complement strand
GTGACATCCCATTCTTAATCCATAGGGTTTAATATGATGTCGGCCCACCCTTTGCAGCTATAACGGCTTCAACTCTTCTGGGAAGGTTTTCCACAAGGTTTAGGAGTGTGTTTATGGGAATTTTTGACCACTTCCCAGAAGCGCATTTGTGAGGTCAGACACTGATGTTGGACGAGAAGGCCTGGCTCACAGTCTCCGCTCTAATTCATCCCAAAGGTGTTCTATCGGGTTGAGGTCAGGACTCTGTGCAGGCCAGTCAAGTTCTTCCACACCAAACTCGCTCATCATCATGTCTTTATGGACCTTACTTTGTGCACTGGTGTGCAGTCATGTTGGAACAGGAAGGGGCCATCCCCAAACTGTTACCACAAAGTTGGGAGCATGAAATTGTCCAAAATGTCTTGGTATGCTGAAGCATTAAGAGTTCCTTTCACTGGAACTAAGGGGCCGAGCCTAACTCCTGAAACCGCCAAACCCAGAGTCGTCCATCGGGTTGCCAGATGGAGAAGCATGATTCGTCACTTCAGAGAACACGTCTCCACTACTCTAGAGTCCAGTGGCGGCGTGCTTTACACCACGGCATCGTGCTTGGTGATGTAAGCCTTGGATGCAGCTGCTTGGCCATGGAAACCCATTCCATGAAGCTATCTACCCTGTTGCCCTGCACAAGGCAACAGGGTCAGTCACAGGGATCTGGGAGGAAACCAGCACAGGAATGACATGTAAACTACACCCAGAGGGGTGCCAAACAACCAGTAGGTTTGAACCAGGAACCTTCTTCCTGTGAGGCTAACCACTGTACCATTATGCCAACTCAAATTTCCCTGACATGGTAGTACATATAAGTCACCTAATTCAGTATTACTGTACCTCATCACGTTTTACTGGTGAGGACACTCAAATATGGCCTCACTAAAACCTGCATCCAGCCAGCCTTCCCTCTGGGATATTAAATTGCGGATGTATCCGTATTTTACAGTGAAGTGGTAAATTTGGAAGAATTTTGGCAGCACCTGTCACTTCCTGCTCTCACAAAACATTAACAGTTGTCTTTCAGTGTTAGCAGTAAAAACCTGGTGGTTCTTGAAAGCAGCAGCTGTAAAAGGTTGCTGGATTGAATCTGAAAATGAGTGAACTTTTAATTTTTTTCCTCAAACTCTATAAACAGGTTATTGCAATGGCTTGATTTGGCAGATATCACATTACTCTAGTTTCAGTGGCTTTAAACTGCTTAAATCATTTTTGAAATTTCATCCTCGTGACCCCTGATGGTCAAGTGGGAAACGTGATTGTGAGGCTGGATAATTGTAAGGCTTCGATTTAAAGAGCAGCACATACTCTGTTCATACAGTTCATATGTATACACACTGAGGAAATATTGTGATTACACATAAACTGATTACACAGAAAAAGCTGGTGACTTTTGAGCGAGGTCAGCAGTCACTCCAAATATAGCCTCCCTCCCGAGCCTGACAACAGTTAACCACAGAGCATTGCTCCAGTGCTCATCAAGCAGAGAAATTTGACAGAGTGTGCTTGCTTGAGGTTTACATGGATGAGCTGTTGAGAAGTGGTTACTGTAGAACCGTTACTGGGGAATTTCTGAGCGCAGATGTAACTGCTGTTGCATTTGGAGGCGGTGTGCTGCAGCTTTAGGTCAGAGGATCCTGCAGTTTTAGAAAGGAAAGGAAAAAATGTTTTGCTTTGCAGCTTTTAATGCTGATAATTGAATAATTGTTTTGCTGATTTTTGATAATTTACCTCAAATGTTTATTTATTTTTTTTTGAATGATTAGGCAAAAGGCAGACTGGCCACAGTTTTGAAATGTGCACATTGTTTTAGAATGTCAGTAACATTATTTTGGACTGCTGGACAAACATGATTTTCAGCTGTGGGAAATCATCACGGGCCTTTCTTATGGTGAAGGGAGTGCTGCAAGGCAAGGCAGCATAGCACATAGACACTGGGCATTTCTTTTTGGGTCTACAAACATCTACTTTGTAAGCTAAATAAATCAATAAATAATTAAATTAAGTGAAAAACACAGTTTCACAAAGCTATATACAAGGCTCTCCTTCTTAGTTAATGTTAAAAGTTGGCATAATGGAGATACATGGCTTTCACTGGATGATTAAAGAAAATGTAAGTGATGCAATGCGTGACTGAAATGCCAGACAGAAACTGAAAAGAACATGGGTGAGGAATACTGATGACAGGTCCTTGTACCTGATCTCCTGCCTAGCAATCACTCCTGAGCACCACTTCCGTCTGTCAGTCGTAATATGTGCAAGAGAGTAAGCCAGCTTGTTCAGGCAAATGCAGCAGTGTGTGTGTACGAAGGGCTGCAGGACAATCTTTTAATGGGCAGCAGAGGCTGAGGACTGCCCATCCTGTCCATTTCAATTAGACAAAAATGCTGACTGCTCTTGCACACGCAAGCACACACACACACACACACGCACAAAATCATTTTCTGCGTCTGGCATGAAGTCAAAGCCAAGGGATACAATCAGCCATGCACTTTTGCCTGGAAAATCATTACACTTGACAAATGACTTCCCAGGTGCCCCAAAGATTAGTCTTGCTAATCCCCCGCTGTGCGTTTCTCAGAATCAAAGAGTGAAAATGAGAACATGGCAGGACAACAATCCAACTTACAAGTCGAGCAGAACACTGTCATTTTGAAATAAAAAGCTTAATCACCATTACATTATTATGTCATCTTTAATAGATTATTTCTTTTAACATCCATTGTATATAAAGTGTTTCGGTGAGGAATAATAATTATAAGAACATGTACTTTGAACAGTACAAGGCAGAGCAAGACAAGCATAGTTAATCTTTTATGGGACAACATTACAGGAATAAAGATGCAGACTGAAAGAAAAGGTGCTAATGACATTACAGACTTCTGCTTTGTCCCACCAGAGAAATACCCAGGGTCTGTTAACAGTGTAGAACAGATATACTGCAGCCTTTATACATCTGAAGGTAAAATCAGATTGATTCATTTTCTTGTCTTGCCCTCTTGCTGTAAAATGCGTTAAATATGGAAAAGCATAGTGCTGTTATTAGCGAATGACAAACAGTTGGACAGTTCTGGTCAAGATGCTGCATTCCTTCATAAAATATGAAAAAAAAATATAAAACAACAAAAAACATACGAAGTTTGTATATTTTCAAATATACGAATACCCATGATGCCTCAGGCACACTACAGAGAAGCCTTTCAGGGCAAGCTGCACTGCGTCAAGATGCCTCAGCCACAATACTGATAGCTGGAACTACAGCAACATGTGTTAATGATTGATGATGCCCCTCAAAGCTGCAGTCTTAATGAGTTCAATGCATTAATTGTCTATTAAATGTTTGGAAGCCTGATGAAGCAGACTGCCTTTGATGATACTGTGGATGTTGTCCTATACACCTGCTGTCTTCCTCTCTCAATCTCAACTTGACTCCTGTTAAATTATGTCTTTGGTGTGGCAAAATCCCAGGCGGTATCCTGGGCGCACTTCCACATGGCACGCACAAGCCGAGTGAAGCCCATGTCTTTGGGTTTCTCCAGCCCACGCATGAGCCGCTGCTTCATGATGGCTATGAACTCCTTATTACTAAGCTCCCCATTCCCTGAGGAAGACAGACAAGGGAGAGAAGAGAAGGGGAAGTAGGGGTGATGGACAGGGGAACAGGATGATGAAATAATAAAGGAAGAGTAAGTAAGAGGAGGACATGACTTCCATTTATTGATGATTTCCACCTCCTGAGGCTTTATTTGCTTTCCATAAATATTTACAGTTCAGAGATACGATGTCAGCTACTTACCGTCACAATCAAAGAGTGCGAACACCACGTCGCACACGTGATCCGACAGCTCCACTTTTGCTACAGTGCGGGCCACCTGCTTCATGGTAACTGAGAGACAGAGGGAGGAAAGCACAGATAGAAAGATTCACTGTCTGAGAGAAACACAGGCACAGACTCACACATGTCAGCTCATCTGTGGCACAAGTGGAGAATACTGTGCAAATCAAACTGCTTTGGATCAATAGAAACCAGGGTTTCAATTCACTGGGGAGGCTATCTGATAGACACATGAGAGAAAGAAGGGGCTGAGCGGAGAAGAAAGAACAGACAGCATCAGGAAAACCAGCTGAGAATGGGACTGGACTGAGAAAAAGATGTACAACGTCAGAGGGACATGGACACACAGAATGGGGAAAAAACAAGATTCAGAATATTTTCAAGGAGCACAAACATATGTTGTTAGTTTCATCACACATGGAGGGGGGAAGGTATGAATAACAAGTGAGGATGAACAAAATAAAGTTGGACAAAATTTCCCTGCAAATCGTGAGTGAAAAACATGAGCCAAATCACGCCACCGAGAACCTCGTTAGTGGCCTTCTTTTATACCTTTAATAAAGATATTGTGCAGATCCAGATCACACACCCACACATGAGAAACTGTTCTGAAAGGGTGTGAAATCACTGGACTTGAGTGCAAGATGAAAGCAAAGGAAAAGAGGGTAACAAAGATCATAAAAAGCTCAGAATACTAAAAGAGCTCCTCCAGGCTTGGAGAGTAGAAAGAAAGTTTCAGTTCATGGACGACAGTAGGGTGCAGATAATTGCAGACGTGTGCCTGGTAGCAGCCTTTTCAATACCCCTTGATACAAACTCACAATCATACTGACACACATATGTGGCTTGTTACTGTGTAGACATGCGGCTGAAACCAAACGCCCGAAAGAAGCACCTCAGGGTAGACCCTTCACTCCCTTAACACAGCAGCTGCTTCATCAGTGAATTAGAACAAATGGATGTGCAGAAAGAAAACATATGGAGGCCTATTGATAGACTGAATCACTGCAACAAATGAAAGGTACTGACTCCTCAAACAACTGCCACATTATAAAAGCATTCACCTATGCTGTGATTAAATTGATTAAATAGATTAACAGATTAATTAAATATTAAACATTACATTGACGTATTATATTAACATATTAACATAAACATTAAATAGATTTTCACTGTCAGCATCTGAAAAACGGATTCAGTAATAATGAAAACGTCGAGCCAGATAAAGATAATACGAGTAATTTAATAACCGATTTTAAATTTGGTAATTAGTCTTCACCAGTGATCATTGTAAATACATAAATACATTCTACAGCACTCAGAATGCCAGAACCACAGCAAACTCTGTGCATGATTTTTGAAGTCCTAATACGTGAGGGGGTTTTTTTTTGTTTTTTTTGTTTTTTTTACTTAAACCCCATTTGTGATGCTATTTATGGGGCCAAGTTAACCAACTTTTTAAAGTGTCCTTCTGTTGTGTGGAGAATTACTATTGTGCTGTGTGCAGCATGAATTTGCCTGATGGTGCTCATGCTATAAGGCCATTTAATAACTTCAGTTTGGCTGCTCTGTAAAAGACATACCAGTCACTCTTCTGTTGTATTTCTGACAAAGTCAGTACAGTGTTTACTAAAGTATTATGTCAAACTTGCTGTTCCTACAGTAACCATAAGTGCCCCCATTTCTGCAAGGACTATGATTTTAAGGATTACAATGTTAATGGCCCAATCCCAATCTCCACCCCAAGGCCTAAACTAAAGTCTCACAGACTTAATTTTTGTTACCTGGTAAGTGACTGAGGCTGCAAGGCCCCAAAAAGTACTTTGGTACTAGTAGCAAGTATTGAGAGAGAGAGATCATATTTCTCCCATATTAGCGTTTCTTCATTAGCTTCCTGTAAAAGTCAAGAGCAGAATTTAAAATCTAGACATAAAAAGCCCTGAATGATATCTTAAACACCTTATAGTACTATATTATCCCAAAACAGCAGCTGGCTTTTCGAAGTGCAGTGTGAATCCCAGAGCCTTCAGCTATCAGGCTCCTCTGTAGAACCAGGTCCCAGTTTGGGTTCTGAAAGTTTGGGTTCTCTACTTTTAAGAAGGCCCCATACTTTCCTTTTTGATAAAGCTTATAGTTCAGGCTGGATCATGTGTCCTGGAACCATAAGTCTGTAATGGTACCACAGGACCAGGCTGCTCCCTGACGCACTTAGTCCCTCTACTCCTTTCTCTTTCACTCTCCATGTCCCACTTTTGCCATGTGATTAACCCTGTGTCTTATGTCTCATGTAGTTTATGCTCTTTCCTCTTTCTCCATGTACCTTTGTGCAGGTGTCTCTGGCTTTGGAGCTACAGGTTCCTTTATGGGTTACTGACCCCACCAACCTGCTGAGTGTTTACTGTTACATTGTAAGCTCTTTCTTCTTCTCTGTTCATTCAAGCCAGTGATGGCTGCATAGCCTCCCTGAGCCTGTTTCTTCCAGAGATTATCTTCCAGTTTATAGGGTGTTTTCCTCCCCACTGTCACTATTCAATCATGGAGTTTCTCTCCTGCAACATTAGAAACTGCACTGAGATAACTGGTGATGACTTTATTGTTGTTAATTGGGGCGATGTAAATAATAGTGCTTAGTTTGTTACACACCACCCTCCAATATCCAGTGTACTGACAAATACACCCTTCTGGTGTATAGGAGGTAAAGAACAACCATTTAATGATGGGTCAGCCCAACCACAATCATTCACTCACCCACCCAGTGATAATGCTGGCATGTTTTAGGGGACATCAGAAGCCTGCACTAGAAGCACAAAGTGATCTGTCATGTGTGCATAAGCAGTTTTTGTGTTTAAATATGCACACTCCTGCAGGCCCAGGGGAAGAAGTGGTAGATAAATGGATGGACTGACAGAAAAGATGACAAATGGCTGAGTCTGGGTTTGGGAGAAAAGCCAGGCAAAAAAGATGTGGGAAGCAGATCTGGCTGTCTGAGTGTTAACAGCCATGAGAGGCAGATGATGAAACTGACAACAGTTAAGTCTAAAGGGGGATAATTAGGAATTGGAGACAATGTCAAACTAAACAGTGACTGTGGGTGTACCTTTGTCTATGGAGGCTCCAGCCATATGGTAGAAACTGAGGGCTGTGTCCACGTCATTTATGTTCTTTAAGAAAGTAAAGAAGTTCTCCACCTCCTCAAATGTGATGCCCTGCACAAGATGAGGAAAAAAAAGAAACTGGGTGAAAAAAAAAAACATTTGACAAATCAGGAACAAATTATTCCTGCATTTTTATTTGGGCCATCAGAGCATTGCATTCCTGTGAAAAATCAGCCAAAAATTGTCATGACAAGAGCTGCAACTGCACAATACCATAATTGGGAGCACCTCAGCAATGTGACACAAATGACAAGAGGAAGTGTGCATAAGCTTTTGACACACATGGTTAAACACTGTGCCCCAGACGAATGGGGGACAGACAGCCTAAAGCAAACATGCACATATACACATATAAACAGACACACAGTCACACAGCTGCTGCACTGCTGATGAGCTCATTTGCAAAGAAAAATGAACAGCTGGTCTTAGGCTGTAAATAATACTTTAGTCATTTACATTTACAGGTTCTGTCAATGCTGAGAGACTGACAGTGGGATTGAAGAAGACAGGGTAAACAGTGAAAGAGGGTAAGACAGACAGAACGATGCTTGCTACAGTTTAATTCCTTAGGGAGACAACTCTGGCAGCACCCAGCTTCATCCTTTTCTCATGACTGGAAGGAACAGTTGCTTCCCTGCTTTCTGTTTCTTTTCTCTCCTAATCGCTGTATTTAAGCATCAAACTTGCCTTATCATAGCTCAGTCTGACATCTGTGGTGCTTTAATGTATAACAAACAGCTCTGTGACAGTCCAAATCGTTAAATTCAAATAATTGAAATGGGACATATTTTGCTGCAACACCTCTGGGAATACGATATGCATGGGAGTAACTTCAGTCAGTTGACTGATGGGGCTCATTACCGTGAAACCGAACCAGCATAAAACCAGAGTTTATGCAAAGAACTGGAAATAGGAAACAGATATAGGCATGTACAGAATTCAACAATTTAAATATTTTTACATTTCCACTGATTTGGTCTGTTGAAGCGGACAATTTAAATTCTTAAAGCAATGTGGCTGTGTTTGGTGAAATGATCATTTTTATTAGACTATTCAGTTTAATGTTAGGCTGATAAAAGACTAAATGAGGAGGATAACATCTAAAATAAACGTGATGCAATGCTGTGGAGACTCCGACAGAAGCTCAGAGAGGGATGAAGAGGGCTAACTTATGGTCAAAGACAGAGGAGTGGCTGCAGTGACTTTGGTCATTCCAAAGTAGAGATAGAGGTGGTTGGAGAGACTGGAGAGTGTTGGTCAGGTGGATAACATTAGACACTGTATGCAACGCCCATTCCCAGTGATGTATTACCCCTCATCCAGTCTCTCATGAAGACTCACAATGCCCCTGCACAATCTCCTTTTCCCTTAAGCACACACCGTCTGTCACGCATCCTCTCATGTAAGGTAATTAATTAAAACATTCACACACCACATCAAGCGCCACATATTACCACACAGAGTGACTAACGCTTATCTCAAGCATGAATGAAAAGACACAGATTTATCTACCTGTGCATCCTTAAACATTTTCTTCAACCCCTTCTGCATGTGCTTGAGTTTACGAGACTGGACGCCGCTGTAGGCCAGCAGCATACCCCCGAACTGCCTCTCAGTGATTCTGCCGTCCACAGGATCGTTCCTCTCAAACTAGAGAGAGGGAAAGAGAGAGAAACAGATTGAGTGCTCTATGTGTGGGACAAACATTAACAGGAAAGGGAGGGCATTGGGAGATGGGAAACAGTAAATACTGGTGTCAGGCTTCAAGTTGAGTCACGCTTGGAGCTAGCATCAGTGACATTAAATGTGCATGTGCATTTTAAGTTCTGCTCTAACACCCCAGCTGTGTCAGGTCAATACGCTTGGTTTATGTCTGAGGATGCTTGACATTTCTCTCCGAACATGTTGAACTCTAGAAATGTTCCATTTCTAGCAGGCAGCATGTGACTAAGCCAAAACAAGCCTTACCCCCCGCCTTACGATAATGAGAATGACATTTCTTCTTTGACCTGTAAGTTTGTTATCATGAGTTACCACTATAAAGGGGCGTCCACACAAGAAGCAATTTGCTCGTCATGCATTACTAATGGTTGGTCCCTAGGGGACATTCCAGACTCTGGTTTCCTAGGTAATTTTTCTCTAGTTTTGCTTTTTTTGCTAGTGTCCTTGTCACTACTGGTAGCATGAGATGGTATCTGCAGCCCATTCAGAGTGTACAGGTAGTCCAGCTCCTCCAGTATGTCACAACCATATGTTCTGTCGCAAGAAGGCTTTCTGTGTCTCCCAGCACAGTCTCAAGAGTGTGGAGGAGATACCAAGAGACAGGTCGTCCCATGAGGAGAGCTAGACAGGGCTATAGAATGGCATCAACCCAGCAGCAGGACCAGTATCTGAACAGCAGCACTGCCAAAGCCCTACAAAATGACCTCCGGCGGGCTACTCGTGCATATTTCTGGACAAACTGTCAGAAACAGACTCCATGAGGGTAGCATGAGGTCCCAATGTTATTTTTTTGGGACCTGCATTCACAGGCCAGCACTGCGCAGCCTGGCTGGGTTTAGCCCGAAAACACCAGAACTGGCACCCCGTTCTCTGCACTGATGAGTACAGGTTCACACTGGGCACATGTGACAGGCATCAAAGAGTGTCGAGACGCCGTGGCAAATGCTATGATGCCTGCAACTTCATCTGTGAGGAGGACGGGAGCAGCGTATTTACCTTCCCGTCATATGTCAATCAACAGTATTATGCGCTCACATTGGTAGTCGCTTCAATCACTTGTCTCAAAGTCATCAATGGTTATTTAACCTGCCGTGACTTGAAGTCGCTGAATGTCATTGACATTCTGCTGGTTGCTTATTGTGTGGATGCCTCTTAAGAGAAAAAGCACAAGCTGCAGGCTCACCAGAACAAGGGCTAATGCATAAGAAAAAATCTTGAGGAATAAGATAATCAGTGTTAAAATGAAGTCAACCATATCTGTTGTGTTATGACTTCACTCTTATTTCACTCTCACTCTCATATCATTAAGACCTGACACACAGCGCTTCCTTTCTTGCAGATGCTCAGATCTGACTCCTGTCCTCTGAGCCGCTGATAATGCCACTCATTATGGTTTAGAGCATCATTTAGGCACTAGGCAAGCTAAATACCAGCACAACCATATGCTCAACAGCACTGATCAGCTGTTGTTACTGTAGAGTCATGGCTTTTATATTTAACAAAGGTTTGAGGGTGTAGTACTGACACACAATCCACATAGTGAATTCCTCATCCTTTTTGTTTTTTCTTTCTGCGTAAAACCTCCTTCCTTCTCCCCAACAGAAACATTTTTTGATTTAACTGTCAGTGTACTCTCGGACTAAATATAAGAAGGACAGTAAGACTGGTTTCCTCTGAGTTAAAAAGCTATTTATTTTCCTCTGTAACTCCTAATAAGTACATAGCCTTAAAATGCATTTAAATTCAAATGAATTATAACTGTACACATACTGCAGGAAACCAGTAGATGGAAAATTGAAGTTGAATACTCTTCTGATTAATTTTCCATTTTTATTACCTCTAGTTTGAGCACATCATGCTGCAGTTTCCTTTGAAACTCCAGGAAACTGCCAATGGTGAGTTTGCCTTTCAGGTCTTCTCCAAAGAAGTAGGTGGTGAGAGCAGAGCTGCAGCCGGCTGTCTTCAGGGTGTTTCCTGTGGTGGAGCGGTCGCGGTGTCGCATGCCCATACTGGTCTGGGAACGAATGATGCTCTGGACCTACAGATGTTGAGAGTCCCATGTCAACCAGGGTGTTAGTGCAGACTAGGTTTTAGAAGTAGGTATTTACTTTCAGGGCATAGAACTCTATTAAGTCTCACAGAAATTGTTTAAATTATTATTTAATCACACAACAGTGAATAATATTAAGTTTGTGAGATTTGTGCAAGATTGGCTTGTGCACTGAGTTACATTTCAAAGGACTTAAATGCAACAAAAAAACCTGTAATTTACTGTCTTAGGTAATGAAGTGTAAGATTAAAACCCTTACTGCACTTAAATACTACAGTACATGTACAA
>VUQI01000543.1:0-18579 GCA_015106735.1 Paratilapia polleni | reverse complement strand
TTTCCTTTGTGTGCTTTCACCAGCTGATAGAGGAGAGTTCACAGAAGTGAGACGACTTTATTTAGAGGAAAAAGAACACAGGAACAGTTTGCCCTTTCTGTTGAATCAGTGATGAGAACAGACCATCATGGCTCCACTAATTACTGGAGTAGCAGTAACATCCTCTCTTTCCGTGCTTCTTTATATTATTCAGCATAATTATCTCTTTCTAGATCTTCCTTGTGTCTCTTTCTGTGTCTCAGAATAACCTTTTCATTACACTTGCCCTATCTATTTTTCTTTCCTCCCTGTCTAGCTCTTTCTTGCAGGCTCATTTATTGTTTCTGTGTTTCTTTTCTCTCTCTTCCACCCCCACTTTTTTTTATCTCTGATGACATTTCCAGTCCAATGGCTTTAGAAACAAACTGCACAGACTGTAATTCTAGTTGCTCTGCTAATCTGCTTTCTGCTGGAAACAAAGAATGACCAGGGACCTCTCATTAATGTGCCATTGTTCAATTTTCCCAGCACCAAGATCAGACTGGTTACTGATAAATTCAAGAGAGCCACAACTCCTGTTTTCAGTATAGAAGAGAACTGAATGTTAACAGAAGAATGTTACGCTTGGCTGGGGAAGCTAGTGTCTTTTCGACAGCTAACACAGGCCACACAGTTGATGAATGCATTAGGCACAGAGAAAGTTTATAAAGGAACCAATGAAAATGCTCTCTGCAGAATGCTAATGACTAGAGATATGAAAATTAGTTACAAAATTTGAATAAACTCTTCAACCTGCAAGTGCAAATTTTTTTTATTTGAGTTTTTGTCAGAGTAAAGGAGGATACCATGGTTACTCATACACATACAATCAGACACCCAGCACATGCTGCAGAGCTCAAAGTTCAAACACGACTGAGTTCCCTTTTCTATACATCTTTCTGTTTCTGGCATTTTTCAAATCTAAGACCAACATCTCACTTTCCTTGAATCAGTTACACAAATAGCCTTTCTTAATCAGTCAGTATGCATACTACACATGTAGAAATCCTGGAATAAGTGCAGTGAAATTTAATGTTACAACATGACTGCAGTGCTTCAGTCAAATTGATCTGTCTGGCACTTTCCAAGCTTCCAAGCAGCAGTACAAGTCTTGTTAATATGAAACACTACTCTTACCACTGAATCATTTTTGCAGACATGATAGATGCAAGATACAAGAAATTCTGATTTTTTTTTTGTAGTGAAAAGTAACACAAATAAAGAAAAACATCCTGGAATGCCCTTCACTTAAAACCAGGCTGAAGGCATTGTGCCTCTATACTGTGTCTACCCTCTGATGCACAGAGCAAATTATTTATGGATGTATACTGGTTGAATTTCACTTATGTGACTGGTTACATGAAATGGTCAGCATTTTGTATCTAAAAATAGGCTCAGCTTATTAATCACCATACTAGTAGTAGGAAAAAATTTTCATTGTTTGTACTTTTTTTTTTTTCAAAATAATGATGTTCTTCTTGTTTACATGATGTCTTGCTGGTGCTGTGTTGACTCACTGACAACCTGTGGGAGGAAAGAAGATACTGTGAATTGACATGAATGGGAAAGAATCAATATTCACTATGTGCAATGTTTACATAAACTATGTGAGCAAATATCCCATCTGCTGTGATAGCCTGATGCTGAAGTTCTACTTAAGTTTACCATTCAGTGCAGGTATTACGCTTGAAGTGAAGGACTGTGCAGGGACCAACTGTAGTGCTGACAGTGAAGCTGCTTGTTCAAAGAAGCCAGTGTTGTAACTTTCATTAAAGTGTCTATCCCCGGATTGATTCAAACTACAAGATTTCAGGGATAACTAAGAGAATAGAAACTAGAGACTAGAACAGGACTTTGGTACTATGCTGCCATGCAAACTTGTATATACAAGCAGTTATGAAGATATAATGGTTGAGAATAAATCAAATGCAAGAAGGGAATTTTCCTTTTTTAAATCTGGTAGTTTGCTACAACCCGCTGATGTGAGCAGATAATTAAAAGGTAGGTGGGATACTCAAACCAGACTTACACATTGGGCATTAGCACTCTGGCTCATAGAATATTTCATCTGGATAAGAATATAATAAATCAAAATGGTTTGGTTGAAAAATTATCAGTTATAATTTACTAGTGCTTTTACAGATAGTTTGGGTGCCTGTAGATTAACATCTTTGTACATGAAAGTGTATATCTGTGTGTATGTGTGTGAGAGAGAGATAATGTGTGTACGCATGAGCTCAAACCTCTCCATCGCGGGTCTCGATGGTCTTGATGAGAACAGTCTTCTTGGAGTGAACCTCTGATGAGCGCTGATGCTGGGACTCAGGACTAGTCTCTGTAAGAACACATTCACACATGCAGCTCTTTCATAAACCAAATTAAACCTTTCTGCGGTTACACTAAGATGATTTAGTCACTGATATTAGTTAAGTATTGCACTTAGAAGTTTAATGAGCATTGAACAATTTGAACATGGCTTTCACATTAATGGAACATCCGCAAAACAGTCTTGTGTTGATTTAAGCTCCCACAAAGTGCACCAAGGGGAGGTACTGACACAGACTAATTGCACTTTTGGACTGTTAACCCATTAAATGAAAAGGCTAAGTCGTATGATTATTAATGGTTGTTAATTCTTGCCTCCTTGAACCACACAGCCATGAAGGTTTTAGTCCTATATCCCCACACAGTGGTCAGAATGTGTCACTGCAGATACACTATATGTAATGCCCTCAAATTAGCAGCTACCATATACAGTCACAGGCTATAATTAGACCTTTTTATCCCCCTTATTGACTCATCTGGAATGTGCAATAGATTTTAATGGTATTTATGTGTGAAAGGAAGAATGGGCACTATTTCTCATACCTCTGAATCCAATGGAGGAATAGGCAGACTGGACGGGTATAGTGGTAGTGATCCTACAGGAAGAAGAGCATAACAAGTAAGTAATAAGGGTGACATACAAAAATATAAATCACAAAGCAGTTAGGTAGTTTTAGGACAGACCATTTGGGACCAATACTGCCTTCACAAACACAAACACACCTGCTCTCCTCTCCCTCCAGCAGCTTGCGGTAGGTGGCAATTTCAATATCAAGGGCCATCTTCACATTAAGGAGGTCCTGGTACTCCCTCAGGTGGCGGGCCATATCATCCTTTAAATCAACACATAAGAAGTGCTCAAAATAAACTTCTCACCAAACACAAAATCAGATAGAAAGAAAACCCCAGTAAAATCCTGCATTGGTTTAATTCTACTTCTATTATTTAGTGCAAAATGTAAAATATCAGCATGAAATATCTAAGCTTATTACTTTCATCTTAGCGATATCTTCCTCAAGCCGTGCAATGGTATCCTGGTAACCAGCAGCCTCGCGGGTCATGCGATCCTCCATGTCTCTCATCTGGCGCAGCAGAGACTCGTTCTACAAAGAAGCAGAGACATGAAGTTTGTGAAAAGAAGGGATCACAAGCATGAAAGGGAATAAAGGCGATAGAAAGAGGGAGTTTATGGCTGTGTGTCTTGGCAGAACATATGGTTATCGAGAAAATATAAAAATGGTATTGACCAGAAAGAGGAAATGCAAAATAATAAAAAACAAAGTGAGAAAAGGTGCAGTGCATACTCACAGTGCCCTTCAGTGAGTCAATCTCGCAGGTGTAGGACTGGATCTGGTGCCTGTATTCCATGGTCTCTTGCTTGGCCTGACGCAGTGCATCATTGTTCTTGTTCACTGCCTGGTTCAAATCAGACACCTGAGGAGAGAGGACAGGAGGATTAACAGTGCAACAGCTAAGGAATACTGTCAGTGTATGGGTTTTATGTGCACATGCCCCCACTCTACCTTAGACTTGTACCATTCTTCAGCCTCTGCAATGTTTTTGGCAGCAATGGCTTCGTACTGCATGCGGATGTCCCTCAGAGCAGCAGTCAGGTCGGGTTTCGACATATCCATCTGGATCTGCACCTGAGTATCCTGAATCTGGCTCTGCAGCTCACGGATTTCCTGCAAGGTGTCCAGAGAAAGACAAAATCCACTTTTTTTTTTTAAGAAAAGGAACATGTCAAAATGATGACAACAAGGTCAGAGAGAACACAATAATTTTGTGGGTATTCAAAGAAAAACAGCAAGAAAAGTTCTCATCTAAGCAGATTAATAATTAATGGCATACTAATGAAAACACATTAGTGTCTATCAGGACATTAAAACTATCTGCAATACTCAAATGGAAAGGTTAAAAATGATTCAGTAACAGACCAGGTAATGCTACATCAAGGACATTTGCATTCATAGGAAATCTAAAATCTCAAATTCCAAATTCACCCAGTCGTCGACTGATGCAATATGTTAGCAACAGGCTAATTTTTTTAAATTAGCAAGCTTCGTTTGCACTCAGTTATCGTCTGATCTAACCAAAAGTTATAAATAGCTCTGCATCTGTTCACAGGCACACTCTCTTTTGCTCTGTCACACAACAGCTGACATGCTCTTTTCACCAATCAGCACTTCAGCATTTCTGACAGGTCAAAGTTCAGGCAAAGAAGACAAAATGACAAGAAGGGACTTCAGCTGTGCAGACATGTGTCTGAGCACGTGGCTCAGGATGCCTTTTGATATCTCTAAGTGAATGTGGTCAGATTTTTCTGTTGCCGGGTTACTTTTGCTCTGCAAGAAATAAATGCATGTTAAATGTTCCTACAAACAGAGGGTGTGTGAGAATATGTATATAGAAACAATATCTGTGCCTCAACATCAGTGTTTTTCTTTAGCTGGGTTTAAGTGTGATATATTTGCTCTCTTGGAGAGCTGGATGCTTGTGGAGACTCAGATTTAATATCACAGCATGGTATATTATCACACAGAGGTGTTATATGATGCGGTACACACTATCCTAGTGACAGACATAAAACACAGATATACAGAGGATTGGTACTTTTTGCTGCTCCCTTATTTCCCAAGTGGTCACTGCAGCGGGTAGATCCGCATATTTGACATGGCACAGATTTTATGCCCGATGCCCTTCCTGACACAACCCTCTCATTGCCTAATAGTGTGAAGCCAGCCAACCAAAACTGATAAATCAGCAAACCTCTTCATGGATCTTCTTGAGGAAGGCAATCTCCTCTTGCAGACTCTCAATGCGTCTCTCCAGGTCCAGCCTGGCGAGAGTGGCACTGTCCACATCCTGGATACAGACACAACAACACAAAAAATGACTGTTAACCAGCAGTAAAAGTAAAATGTTAAAATAAGAAAAAAAATTAATTAATGACTGAACTATAGAGGAGTGATTTAAGGAAATAGAAGACTTACAGCTCTGAAAGCAGACAGGTTGTTCTCAGCCTCTTCCTTCTGGTGAATCTCTTCTTGCAGTCTGTGAGAGTGACAGCAAGATACAAAAAGGAAAAGAGCAAAAAGAAAGAGGAAAGTTGAAACCGAAGTGAAGACAAACTGTTTGAGTGCACAGCTTTCTCCCCAGGGACCACTTACTAGACAGATAAACTAGTTACCACTTCTCATTCCTCCAGCCGCTCTGCTCTTTTTGTCTGTCAGTAAATTTACAAGAATAGAAACTGCGTAGACAATGAAACTTCAAAGTTCTATCTTTTATTTGTGTCCATGTCCACACATACGCACACTTCTGCACTTGCTCTTAAAGCTGTGTTGCAGCTGCTGTCACACTGTCAGAGTCAGAAGGGTAACAGTGAGAGAGGAACATAGGCCTGTCCTGATGCCGTTTCCAGAATTAGCATTTCACCATGCACTTTGAACAACTGGAAAATGTAGAAAAAATGCATTCATGCACTTTATACCTACTTATTATAGACACATTTGTGCACAGCAGATGTCATTGGTAATTTTTGCCGATTTGAATGATGTCACTGTTCATGGAAATGTTCAATAGAAATGTCAGCGTGCATGCATGCAACTGTTTGCAGGCAGGAGGTCTCTCTGTGTGATATCAGCAGGAGCAGCCGGTGCTTTAACAAGGTTCACTCGGTGCTTCAGGCAACAGTTTAAGAAGGCTTGATAAACAGAGAGTGAAGAGTTAGAGAGCTGTGAGTGTTTGAGTCTGTTTTGATATACACTTTATTTAAGTGATGTTGCATGCTGTCACAGTGACAGAATTTCATAGAGCTGACTTCGTAGCTACAAATAGATTATTCAGAGATACACCCACATTGTAGCTCTCTCTACTTTTCTCTCTTTCATGCTCACATTCTGTCACACACAAACACACAAACAAAACAAAACAGAGACAGACATCTAGTGATCGTGGCACATAAAAGGACATACAGTGATGCCATTGTTGGAATATCCAGGAGTGATTTAAGGAAACGACAGTGTTGACAGACACAAAGAACATACAGAGATGCTTTTATACAAAGACATACACAAAAATGTGCAAAGGGGTATGAGCCATAATTATGCAGAAATATGCTTTAACCTCAGCTTCAACAGATGTGCCAGCACCAGATGGAGATACTATCATGTTTGTGTGCAGCTTAAAACTGAAAATGTCGAGTGTTCAGTCATGTTTTATCCATTGTGGCTACTGTGTGTCTCAGCCCACTTATTCGTTGCTTTGTAATATTATATTACCTTTGATATTGTTGCATTACCAGCTCTTTTGTCTGCTAAGATCATCATATACAGTTTCATGTGCCGCCAGTCACATGTTCACAAGCTCAGTCAAACAGGTGCTACCACCAGGTTCCCCAAACTTTGCAGGCTGTAGAGTACAATTTGACCTTTTTCATGTAACTGCCATTAAACATGATGTAACTCAGTGACTAATGTTTATCAAATTAATTTTTCATAAATGTTAGCACAGTATGTCTTGCATCACTGACCCTTTAAATATTGAATGCACATAAGTGAAAAGGAATATATCACTGCACTGGAGTAAAGCCAAGTGTCATAACAAGCATATAGTGAGAGTCACACAATCTGGCTGTAAAATTCAACTGAAGCCTTTTAGATGTCAGGAAATAAAAAGACGCAATGTTCAGCCCCATTTAAATACAATATGGAGGCTTCTTTTCTGCACAATTGTTTGCTGGAAATCAAACTCGCATGTTGAAACCCCTGAGAATCTCTGTGTTTCCAAACAACAATGAGTCCTTTCTTTATCTGAAAAGAGCTGCAACTCCAATAATGGAGCTCAGCTTAAGTCTGCTAACTGTAAACAACAGCTCTAAAAGGTGGCCTTGACAAAAGTAAAACGAGAAGGTGGAGGTGATTATTGTACCTGAATGTGAACACAAGGACATGGAGTGATGGCTAAACTCCAGTCCCTCCCTTTTCCTCCCGACCTATACCTCTGCCAGAGTGGGACGTCTATAAAAATCACCCTGCTGTCACGGTCAGCAATGAAAATGAGAATATCTCCACTGGTGCAGTATGAGGAACCTTTCTTTTTAAGTCACTCTCCAAAAATAGTGTATACATGAATGTTGTCAACTCAGACATCTCGCACTTGGAATAGCGTGAATACAAATATGCCGTCATGCACGATATGTTTGATTACGCAATCACTATCTGCACTGACTTACTTCACCAACATTGTAGGCTCACATCTGTACAGTATCAAAGTCTTGAGCCATTACTCAGCGGTCTACAGACAAAAAAGCCTGGTGAACTCTGTGGAGCAGCAGGAAGTTGCATTTCCTCAAGCACATCCAGCAGTTTCTGACTTTTGCATGCCAGACAACCATATAGTTCTTTCACAGTCCAGCACCAGATAACATCAAGTCCTTTCTTGAAAAGATGCAGATGCAGAGCTACATGAATTCTATCAGCTTTCTGAGGTATTTTTTTTTATAGTGGCTTCATCCACTCAGAAAACAAGATCCCCACAGCAGCCACAAAGTCACTACCTGCACTGCTAGGAACAAACACAAACTCACCAACCCAATGAATGGAAGCAGCTGTTATCAAAACTCTTTCATCTGATACAATACTTTGCAAAATTCTGCAATGCACACTCACACCACTACTGAACAAGCCTGTTAGATTCTATCACACACTCTGAGGATACTTTTTACAACCCTCATATTCTGTCAATCTACGTTTTAGATCAAAATCTATAGTCTGCTGTTTTTGCTGTGTGCTAGTGACGGTCAAAGGCGCTGTGCAGTGTAGTTTTGTGGGATTTTGCATTGCAAGCAAATTGCGGTGAATGACGAGAGATAACACGCCATACCATTCCATTCACCTCAAAGTGCAATTCAGTTTTCCACTGATTAATGGACCAAAACCACATGTGTGGACAGTTGTTCTTCATGCATGTTACTATCCTTGCATGCCTGTTTGTAATGGCTCCTGTGGATCTCTCAATTGGCAAGAGAACAGTCACAATAACAACAACAATGCCAGTACATCTGTGCCACTTTGCTCGTTGCTTAGGAGTCAGTACTCACTGCTTTGGACGTTAACAGTGCCAGTGGAGTTGTCCTTTCCCAGCGGGTTCTCCACCACACATGTGTAATTCCCAGAATCCTCGAGATTTGCTCTGTTGATCTGGACTCTGGAGTTTTTCCTGTGGGTGACAACACTCACATAGCTGAGTCAGGGGAATCAGGTCAGGGAGGAAAGAGCAAGCGAGCGCAACAAGTGGAAACATGGGGAGACAGAGTGGCAGACAGCAGGGCATGGCACCAGCTCTGCTGCAATAAGGATACATGATCACTCGCTCTGGGGAGTGGGAGGACTGCTTATAATAAGAAATAATGGAACAATATGTTAGAATTAGCTGGTACATTGTTTTGCAGCTTTATTTAATGTCAGTACTGTTAAATCAAGGTCTCTCTAAGCTTTAACCTTTGCTCAGCAGCAGCCACTGTGGCCACAAGGAGTAATTACAGGATAACAACCCAGAAAAGTTTCTTTCCTTTCTTATTTTATTGTTATATTAATATTGTTTTGAGTCAATAAAATATTGCAAATATTACAAAATATGGGTCATCAGGTAGCTTTGATGCTAATTTGCATCAAGACCATGAAGCATTTTCCCACAGGACTGCTGTCATGAAAGAAGCATTTATAAGACTTTCCAAAGGACAACGTGAACCACAAAGCCAGTTTTAACTCTTTGGGTTATACACTTTTCTAAGTGTTCAAAAGCTAGTTTACGTGTGATATCCAAAAATAAAGTCTAAGAGCTGACGGTAAAAAAGCAGTAGCTGCACAGCATACAAAAGAAAAACAGAAAGAAAGAAAACCATTTGTGGGGCTTTTTAAAAATAAATAAATCAATAAGGGGCACCATCTTACAGTCTTGTATTGCTAATAATAAGATATTCATGTCACAGGAACAAAACAGGAAACAGCAATTTCACAAGGTAGCTCACTCGCAGTTTTATCTGGTTTAGCTGGTTTAGCTGAGAAGAAGTCAACAACATCACCCTGTCTGCTCAGCTTTACATAAAACATTAGCCCCTGGTTGCACACCTTCAAGTACACTTGACTAGTGGTAACTTGCAGTTGGGCCACATTGCATGCTTATGTGCATGATATATTGCTTCAAAATGCAACTTTTTATTTGGATGGGAAAGTTAAATAAAAGGAGGGATTATACACTAACTGGATCACTGAGTCATTACAGTGCACTTCAATGAAGGAATAAGCCTTTATAATCCCAAATACTATTAAAAAAAAGAGAAATACTGCATCAGCCCTGTCTGCTGATAATAACTTCACCCTTGAAGAACCTAAAGTACATCTCTTTCTACAGTGCGCTGCTTGTGTTAGGTTTACAGAACATGGGTGATTCGTACTCACTTGCCGCTCTTTATTTTGACTTTTTTGTTTATCTTCAGCTCATTGCCATCTTTGAACCATCTGTAGGTAGGGAGAGGCTTTCCTGTGGCCTCACACTTAACTGTGAGCTTGCTTCCCTCGTCCACTATTATTGGATTCTTCATCGGTTTTAACTTTGGAGCCGCAGCTAAAAAGAGACAAAGAGAAAAAAAAACTCAGTGTTAATGTATAGACATGAACTTGATTACGGTTTGGTTTATATGTAATTGTGTGTTTTAGGAGAAGACAAAGAGACTGCAGCAGAGCCAATGATTGTCTCTATGGACTGAGCCAACAACTCTCTCATGTAACCTCCAGATGTTGTCACCAGAGACATGATCAGCTTTACCTCAGACTAATAAACAGGCTAATTTTCACTCTGGCGTTGCTGCTATAAAAACACCTGAAGCAATATTTAGCAAACATCTATTGGATGATGAAGAAAATCTGTAACCACTAACTCATGCGAAATTAAAGCCAATCTGTACACAAGAAAAGCCAATAACATTATGATTGCATAACAACTAGCTTGTTGTGATGATGAGAACAACAAAAAAAAAGGATTTAATTAGAACTCTTGTAGAGTGAAGAATACACCGTCGGTTGGTTCTGAACAAAACATTTTGTTCAGAACCAACCGACAGGGTTTTGTTCAGAAATGTTAAGCTTTGAGTGAATTTCTTGTGTGTTCATTTCTTTCTCCGTATGCTCATATCCATCATCAGTGACTTGGTAGTACATTCTGTAATTTCTCGTAACTTTTTTCTTTTTTCTCATAAGAGAAAAAAGGCTTTAATTGAAATATGAAAATGATCTGCATCCAAACACACACAAAACACACAACACACACACACACACTCACATAAACATTTGCCAGCTGACAGCTGCACACATGTTTAGGAGAAAACTCATCCAGGGCGGGGCAAGAGAAAAGGGGTGAACAAGGGTCAGCCAGGGGCTGGACAAGAGCCCCTGCAACCCCAAACACACACACACACACACACACACACACTTTCTTGCTCCATGTGTAACATTTAGAATTTCATGCATGTGCTGAGTTGAGTGGTCCTACAAATTACAGCTATTTGCGATGCATCAAAGGATGACAGCTGAATGAAGACAAACAAAGCATGACAAGCAAAATGAAGTACACATAGGTAATGACTTCAATTAAACACTGAAATAGCAGTGCACTGAAATTATCCCTTGTTGTCCTCTTTTTTGAGAGACTGTCCTACTTCACTGACCTGGTTAAGCGACATGTCTGCACAGAAAAAAAAACTCTAATGATGCTGCAGTTTTTATTTTCTTTGTGTGTTTAAGTGGACAGCTGGTGACAGTGAAGGATTTTTGGTGCAGTTTGGTTTATATCTATATATAACAGCATTTTCACACTTTAAACGTGTCACTGATATGGCACATTTTAAAAACATATACCTTAAATGTTGTTAAACAATAACCATCACAAGTTTGTGCACTGCTTTTGTAGGCATTGTTCCTTGTCAGTTCTGCAGAGGTCACTGTTGCTTATTACTGATCCTACCGATCAGTCTAAGACTCAGTAGCCAGTTTTAAAAAACAAAAGCAGTCCAAGTTGAAAACAAACATGATTAACCCACAATAGTGAATACTATATAATTAGAAAGTTGTTTGTATGATCAGAGATAGCAAAATGTCAAACTCAAAATAGATCCCACCCAAGATGGATCAGTGGAAAAGAAAGTATTTTTAGTTCAACAGCAGCCTTTTGATACTAAAATTACTCAAGAAAAAACGGGGGATTTTTATCTGTGAACCACATCCTGTCGGAAAATCTGAGTGATGATGTTAATGGCATTTGGAAAATAAAGACAAAGACTCTTACACAGCAGAGAGTCGCAGATGTGCCATTGTAAGGTGGCACGTACTAACTTTAATGAGCTTATAGTCTCAATACGGATTTTTGCACTGCAACTGCTTGACGTGTTCAGTTCAGTTCAGGTCAATTCACTTCAATTTTATTCAATTCAAGTCAATTCATTTTTATTCATATAGCACCATTTCACAGCCACAGTCATCTCAGGGCACTTTACATTGTAGGGTAAAGACCTTACAATGCTATAGAGAAAACCCAAAGATCCCCTTTGAGAAAGCGACAGTGGTTTGGGACAATAAAACCTTATTTTTGCAGCAAGACATAAATGTGGTTTTGCTGAGAGTCATAACATTATATAGGCTGCACATATTGTATATTACCATTTAAAATCAACTCTGCAAGTGGTGCCAGTTTATCGACAGCCTGCAGCAAGACCATATACTGAGCGTAAGACTCCTGATGCTCCAGATGTACTTCATTAAGCATTTATTTATTAAATCTAATATACTACATGGGACTGGAAGCTAAATGGAGATAAGACTTCACAATGTTCTGCAGTCTATGGCTAATTTTCACATTGCGGAGCTAATGGAAAATTACCAACACCGAATCAGTTGTATTGTAACTACATGGCACATTGATGAATACAGTAAAATGTACACACGTGTCATGTTTGATAAGCAGCTTCCTCAGACATTCTCAAGGACTTTTATTGCAATCTAATTAGAAAGTTATTCTCTACTTCTCTATCCAAGGACTTACAAAGCTTATAGAATTTACATGAGTCCATGGTCCCAGTTCTATATAGGTGAAGTACTCTGCATGATTTCCATACACACTCAACTCTCCCAGAGCCAGCACATTGCCTGGGGACAGCCTTGTCAGTCATAGTCAGGAGCAGGAATGAAGCTGAACTGTATAGGAGAATGTTTAGTACTTTGTCTGGACACAGGTCTGTCCTTGCCAAGCAAATTAAACAAGCTTTGTCCTTGACTGGAAATGTTACAGAAAAACAGAGCTGCACTTTTCATCAAACAATAAACCAGATGTGTGAGAGGGACTGCTCCAACATACAGTGCAAATGAAGACACATGAATCTATCACTACAGCTTTGATATGCATTTAATGGTAACATTAAACTGTGTATATATTAACCCAAAGAATGCCTTTAAAATCCATATATTTTGTCGATGATATAGTTGCTCATTTTTGGAATGACATGGAAAACAGCACTATTCATTCGACAGTTTGATGGACATTACTTCAGTGCACAGCCAGGACAATAAAGTCTAGCATACTTTTGAGAGAGCATGTTCATTTTACCAAGTGCAATTAATGTTTTCCAACAAGATAATAACGACTCGCTATCCTTGAAAATAAAATAATTTCTTGAAGACAAACGGTTGTCTCATTTTCCATTACGCCAGTGGAAAAAGTGTCAGGCAGTAATGATAAACCCTTGCCTCAACAACAGCCTGATTTTCTCTATTTGAAGCGCAGGGGCAGCTGCAGATATGGACTATAAAAACCCAATTTGAGAATAGAAGCCTATCCGGTGTGTCAACAGCTCATGTCTTGGGTAACAGTTGGAAACCTCAGCCCACAGACTTGGTCAGAAACAAAGTTACTTGATGAATTAACAATGCACAGCTCATATTATTAAGTTAGCGTTTCTGTTTTACTTCCAGGAGCTTAGAAAAGGAATCTGAGGCATGCCTTTGTGTTTTCCTTTCTAGACAAAGTATCCCTGATTACTCTGGTGTTATGTCACTTCACTGCACGTTGTCAAAAGACAAATTACGTGGTGAGACAGCCAGAGAAATGGGTTTTGCATGTGGGAATGGTCTTCAGGCACTGCACACTAGTCACTGTAACACAACATCTGTTCAAAGAGATCATTTCAACAGCCTCCCAGTACAACCAATGCACTTTCAGCAAATAATTATCTGGGACATTGTTTATATGTGACTCAATACCTTTCTGTTACCAAAACTGCATGTCAGATTTTAATTGTTACTACTGTTCTGAATTTACCTATCATCCCGATAATTAAAGTTTGACAGAAATGATAATGGCTGCAATTCAAAACTCTTTTTAGTAAATGAATCCTGGCTTTTATCACTTCTCATGTTTAGCAATTTTCCTATGAATCCCACACTAGCACTTGAGGTAAATATCAGGGTTTCTGCACACATCAAGTCTCCAAAGCAGGGCACAAAAATAGACTAAACATTGTAAATGCAATTGTGAACTGAAAGGTCTTATCTAACTCCATCTGTATTTTGGATTATTGCACTGGTTCACTTAGGACCAAAAGAGGCTACACCATTTATATTTGCTGACGAGCAGCAGAACTGGCTTCAATTTACAGTTTGATGAACATACTGAGGCCAAAATTTTACCAGTCCATGTTTCACAATGTTTCTCTCCACCCTTGCCAGTGCAGTGATTGCAAAACTACATTTCTTTCAGAGTTTAAGTATTGCAGAATTCAGTGTAAACTGTTTGCAATATTAAAGACATTACAATATATGTGTACATTTTTGGTAAACATCTCTGCAAACAGTTCAAGCATACGACAGCTCAACTACTTAACAGCTTGCTCACCATAGTCCCTGTCCATATCACAGTCCAGAATCATGTCTTCATAAAAGTGAAGCTCTTGAACAAACAGCGACTTTAATTACCCACCTAAGACTAGTTATTAGTAACCTACACTGTAGAAGTTTGCTGGTTAACTATTATTTTGTTTTTGTGCTGCTGTGGTTTTATACATTATTATTCTTTAAGTAGTGGTAACTAGTATTAATTTACTATGAATTATCAAAATACTTCTGTTCTAAACTACCATCATATAAATCCATGAAACGAAACAAAATATTAATTCCATGTTCTGGGTTTACCCCGTGCTTGTCTTCCTGTAGGAGACATTTACGTTCAGGAAGCTTTCATTGTATTTTAGGCACAGTAGTTACTGTTATGCTGAATGTCCCAACTGTGCTACAAAATGTTACATGCAAATACTGTATACAAATCAGAGTGTCATTGCCATTTGCTTCCCAGTAGCTGCCACATGATGTGCAATGTCAATACGATGTGGCATAACTAATTTCAATAAAACATTTGTTTGTTCCAGTAAGTAGTATATTCATAGAGATGGTGAATGAATGTGAAAGGGATGTTGATGAGGAAATTTAAAAGAAAAAAAAAAGCGAGTGGGCGCGGGGATGAAGGAAGCTCATGTGTTGGTAGATCAAACAAGGGGAACAGCTGGAAAGAGCAAGAGAGGATTCCAACAGGATGCCCATGCTACCATGCTAATCTGGTTCTGCTAGATGTGTAATACCCTTTCAAATGCCCATTACTACATCTGTTGTTCTCAGAGCCCCAGCTACTGACACTGGTGAATAAACATTCATATTAGGCACGACTTATATAATACTGCTGTTACTATGTGTTGCCATATTAAGCGAAAAGCAAAATAAAGAGTTAGAGGGACAGAAAGATGGGATATAGAAGTTGGTTCTATATTTATTAAGTTGGTTCTGATTTTCCACAAACTTAAACTTTATCATAAGTTGTATTCAGGCATTTTCTTTGAGAACACCCTTCCAAGAGACTTTTGCACAGTGACAGGGAACTTAACACAAACACAGACATTTCTCAGTGTAAATTTATTGCATCCTATAATCTATAATCTATACTGCTTTACTTATAATAGGTCAGCTGAATGAAAAGTAAAGTTTCCTGTTTCCAGCAGCTGTTTGTACCAGCTACAAAAAAACAAACAAAAAAAGAAAACCCAAAAAATATTTTGTAAGAGTGATTACGAAGCAAGATTGCACCTGAATTGGGAGTTGAGGCTGTCTGAGCCTTCACCACTAACTCCTGTGACTACTGGTCCCCATAAATTTGAATACTTCAAGCAAACGCTGTTTTAAATAGAAAGGTGTGGTAGGTGTTAGCACACGATAAAAAAGCATCTGGCACAAAATGAAGGAACTAGCTCTTCATTTCCGTAACTAATTATTACCAACCTCACTACGCACGCAAACCTAACAGAAAAGAGTATGCTGTGTTTTGTCTTGGTATAAGAAGGGAGAAGTTTATGAAAAATAAAATATTCATCAGCAACAGCACATTTATGTAGGTCAGGTAGACTATTCAGTTATCTAATTAGTACTTTACACTCATGAAGCAATTACAAATTTGATAGAATCCCCCATAGCATTTTGCACAGTTTTCCCCTTCCTTGGGTTACTTGCCAACAAGGACCAACGTTTTGGCAGAAATGTCTTTGTTGGGACCTGTAGAAGTTCTCCCTTTCCCACCCTAGCCCCGTTTCATTAGCAAAGTCCTGCAACTTTCTCCAGAGTGTCAACTTACAGTCACAATATACACAGCTCTCAAAAGAGAGATGTGAAAGGAAATCATCATGTAACATTGTAGCAGGAGTATTCCCTAAAATCAACACTCTGAAATATTTTCTGATCCAATTGCTGAAAACATTACCAGAAAAGTGATTATAGCTGAGAAGTACCTGCTGTAAGATAATGTAGTTAAAATAAAATGCAAACCCGAAGAACACAAAATAATACTGTCTAGTTTTTTTCCTGTTATGTCTGTGACTGATGATGGACAGTCACACTAAGTCCAGCCGTTATCCAGCAAAATGTTACCATATTCTAGCGAGTATATAGGCAGCAGATAGGTAATCTACAACTCAGTGTGATCATTTTACATTACATTACAAGTGTACTGCTAGTATGTTTCAAGTTAGCAAGCCAGAACATCTGTATATTTTATTCGATTTTGAACTAAGCAAAGACAACTGAGGTAGAATACAGGAGATGAATATACACCTCTGATAACAGCATTGCTATTAAATGCTGGCAAAATTTCATAAAGAATCAGATTAGACTAAAGCAGTGAATAGAAGATTGTTCTCTAAAAGTATAACAGAAAAGACATGCTTTTCATTTTAGAGCCAAGGCCCATAAAACACACCTGATGTTGTGCTTGTACCTGTTGTGCACATACAATAATCATCACCCATGAGCATGTTTTCATTTGGATCTACTTTGAAAGCTCAGTTTTAAAACAGGTAAGCACCTCGCTTCACACGGCTTACCCATTTACCCAGTTTTATGATGAATAAATCTAATTTTCACCAAGAAAATGATGATTCAAAATCAAATAATGGAGGACACATTTAAAACTGAAATGACACATATATCAACAGATGACAGCTGCAAAAAGACATTTACAGTAATGTTAAATGCCTATTGCAAAATACCACAATAGGCAAGCACAGTTTATTTTCATTAATTTTGTGACAAGTAGAGAAAATAAACCAGAATATACACATTACATGCAGCTGTGTTCTCTGTGCATAGCAGCTGTGCTGCGGATTCGCAGACAACAAAAAATAATCTGCAAGTACTTTGCGTCCAGTTTCGTTTGGGGAGTTGTTTACCTGACATGTTTATAGATCATAATCCCACTTGGAATGAAGACTAGTAATTATTTATATTGTCAGATCTGCATGTGTAACAGAACAATTATATAAACTACAGATACCAAAAATAACAATAGCATATTTAAGATGAAAAGAGTGCAATTTCATGAAATAAAAGGCGTAAACATACACATACTTTTTTTGGAAATCATATGCCTAGGCCTGATGGTTATCTGTTGGAAACTGACAGGATTGACATCAGCGGCATCAAAATGACCACAAAGACGAAGAGATACAGCCTAAGATACAGTATCTGATCAAATAGAAGATGACACATAGTAGCTACAGTAATAAACAAAATTTTGTTCTTAAGTGTCACTAAAAAGGGGATTGTGCTTCCTCATGACCTGAGGTCAGTGACATGCTGCAACTTGCAGGATCCTCTACTGAGCAAGCATGTTGCTCCCTTACAAATAGCTCACATTTTATTCTAATATCAAATTGGTTTCTAGTGAAAAATACACCTCACCAAAGATTAAGAATTATGATGAACACTGTTAAACCCTTAAATTATTAACCCTATTAAAGACTCTGTAATGAAACTTGATTTACTTCTGCTGACACCACTTTAAAAAAAAACATGTTTTCCAAATCTGTGATAGGTGAACAGAACTGTAAACACACATAAAACTTTAAACACGTTGTAGTCAGTCCCTAGTTTTCTGAGAGCTTCTAATAAAACTATACTTTGGCTCTGTGAGGTCCAGGGCTCATTTTAAAAGTTATTCTACACACAAGTCCTTTCATTTGACTTCCATACAGTCCTAAAGTGCTGCCATAACCAGCTGTTTCTCTTTCAAGCTGACCACCTGAGAAGACCTATCCATGTGACAACCTAGCAGCAAGCTTTGACAAGCCATGGGAATACTTACTTTCCCACACTTCCGTAATATAGTAATAGAACACAAGCTTAATCTCACTCTTTTTTGTTCTCCAAATCTTTCTCTCTTTCACTCTCACACTCTCTCCAGCACAAGAAAACATGTTACACAGAAATCTTCTTTCATTTAATATTACCTTTAGTGGGATCACCCTCTTTCTCCTTTTGTCCTTTCTTACCCCCCTTCTTTCTCCCTTTCTTATCTTTCCTCTTTCCGCTCTCCGTCATGCTGTCAGATGAAAGTAAATCCTCAGGAAAAAAACAGGTAGTCCTTTTGGGAACGTGAGGCAAGTGGGCACCACCAGACTCTGAGCCTGCTAGAGTGTCTCTCCTCCTATATAAACTGGCTCCAATCAAGTACAGCAAGTACCACCACCTACTCACCGCAAGCCAGAAGTAGCAAAAGAGAGGAGGAGAGAGAGAGGGAGGGAGAGGGAGAGAGACTAAGGGAGGGAGAGAGCAGGGAGAGAAAAGTAGGGAGAGCAGGAGGGGAAAAACTGTA